>CM038796.1:31310004-31504423 GCA_021764765.1 Vicia sativa | reverse complement strand
TCATATGCATTATAGTGATTAAGTGATAGATATATACAACACACCCTTTAGATAGAAAGTAGAAGTGGATACCATTGACTACTACGGGCGTGTGGGGTGCTAATACCTTCCCCTTGCATAACAAACTCCCTTACCCGATCTCTTGTTCTTAAGACCATGATTTCTCCCCCTCAGGTTTACTCGATGTTTTCCTTTCCTATCGCGGGATAAAAGATGTTCGATGGCGACTTTATTGATATTATATCTGATGATGTTCAGCCAGGTAGTTTCAAAGACACAAAACAAAAATAGCTTGCAAAAATTGCAAAAACAAACAGACTCAAAATAGGACATCCTATTAAGCATCTTTGCAGAAACAACTACAAAAAGTGACCTCATACTTAACAACATCTGAACACTACCCTTTGTTCCTATGTTTGCCACAAGTCGACAAACATAACCTTCACAGACTCTAAACTTACCCATATCCGAACACAGGACATGAGAGCAAGACGAACAAAGACACAACGAAGAGTGAAGGGAAGAAAAAGAAACAAAAAGACACTCTATATACCTGAGAAACCGTGCTGATTAATTCCTCCTTTTGGACATTACATTTACAAGTAGTTGCTGATACTAGTAATGTCTTCAAACTAGAATAGTAGTTATGCATTTCCAAAGCATACTACTCTAAACAAACTCAGAATATTCTTTTTCTAAACCAAAGATAGAACTACCACTTCAAGCAGTTGCTGATACTAGTAAAGTCTTCAAACTAGAATAGTAATTATGCATTTCCAGAGCATACTACTCTAAACAAACTTAGAATCTTCTTTTTCTAAACCAAAGATAGAACTGCCACTTCTAAAAGAGGTGATAGAATATCAATATTCATATTCCCAAGTCTCTTTCACAGACTATCATCAACAATGATGTTATAACATCATTTGGGACATCCACAACATTACTACAAAATCTATAAGCTTTGGTTTTGGAATCACCATCCAAGAGATTTATTTCCATCCACGCCCTTTAACAAAACCCTCATTCTCATAAAATAAGGACATATTTGATTTTTGGTCCTCACAATTCAAGAAGCACTCTTGATTTGGAATTGTCATAGTTTCCAAAATAAGAATCCTCTGCTTACTTGCTACACAAGATTCAGATTGCCACACTCTGTAACTTGTTATAGAAGAAATCACATTTTCAACCATGCATATGACCAAAGATACGTCTTCAAAAGATAAGTCTGGACCTTATCTGCGTTCTCTTAATAGCTGGTGTCTTCAACAGTTGTGATGTTACATCTTCATGTAGGACGTTCTTTTCTTTACATCACTCTTAATCCTGAATTCAGATTTCCACACATCTATCACACAAATATCCAGCTCCCATCAAGATATTTGTCAATATTTATATGTTTATCTTAAGAAGGAATCAGCTCTTCATATTATCACCAGATAGTGTTGCCACACACTCTAAACTTGTGAAGATTAAAACCGAACTCAATATTGATATGAAGCTCATCTTTTAGCATGAATACATCAAAGAAATACTCTGTTCCAACAGAGTATATGAATTTTGCACTCAAGCTACACACTAATAAGTACTTAGTCTCCCGTCAAAGTACTTACCAGTTAGTTAGTTAGAATTCTATACTCACACTAGATGACCCTGACTGATTACTTCTTCGCACTTTAAACTTACTTCTAAGCAACAATACATATTTTCATGGTTGAAGACACTTAGGTGATGTTCCAACATCTGATACAACATCATCCTTTATAGTATGCTTCTGAGGGTAACATCCATACTCACACTTAACACTTAGGGGGGAACCATAGGAAGCACAACAACTGCCAACTGATCAAGCTCCATGATCAGACAATCAAAATAATCACTGGGTAACATAAGCCACATCTCAATAAGCTTTTCTTCAGACTTTCATTCTGACTTTTAGATGATGGATTCCGTATTCTGTACCTACAGAGGAGATTCCCTCTATTAGGTTTCTGGAACAGACTTGTCTAGGCATGACACAAAAATATGTAGATTCTGCAAAGTAATATGTCCCCCTTGATTCTTCCAAACAATATCCTTCTAAGACAACATTTAGGGCAGTCAACAATCAGGACAATTAATACCTGTGGTTGGGAACATAGTATTTTGCACCAAATAGAGTCTGTTTTATGGTCATGAACAAAATTCCACACTTCTGGTTCCTTTGATCAAAAGGATATTCCAGATACTAGCTCATCTTGATTTCACATAAAGGGACTGTAGAATGTACCTTTATGGCTCTTTTTAATTTCATTAAGCTCAACTTCTATACTCCCATAAGCTTAGGTCAGAAATAAACTGACATCTGGAGTAGATAACTTGTTGATCGTATCCTAATCAACTAATACAAAGCAGATGTCTTCTCTTCTAGATCAGGAGCAGGTTCGAAACATATGTACTCACACTACATTTGTTTAGCACCCAGAACATTTGTTTAGAACCCAGAACATTTGTTCTTCAACTGGTAGTTGCATACCTGTTGAGATAATGTTCTAATTTCCCATAAAACATTAGTTCCATCTCCTAGAAACACATCACCCTTGCTAGTCTTCAAGGGATTTAAACAAAATGCAGATGTGTATGAGGATCATTGATCAATTGATACTCATCAACTCTATTAATAAATGTCTTTATGAGTGGACATGAGGAAGATTTCAAGTATCGTTGACACTTTTAATATAGTTAAAAAATCTGCCAAATATTTTGTTGAGAAAAATAACCCTAGAATTCATCTTGTACTTTAAGCGTTGTATTAGAAGCTATGGAGCGGAATATAGTCATACTTCAACAGAATTTACACAATGCTTACTCCATAATTTAATTGTAAGCATGACATCTAAGGATTAAAAATAAATCAACCCTACAATACACTTGCTTATTCACCAAGCAATAGACTTGACATAACCAATATCATGACTAGAAGGAAACACATAAGCACAAGAGTTACCTCATCACTATCTTCACTTCCTCCATAAATAGGTTCATCCTCCACTTCAAGGGACCATACAATCTGAACACTCCTTGTTCAAACAATCATCTACCTTGTACACAACTAGAAAGTACCACCCATGGATCTCATCAAGAAATAGACAGGCTTCCTGCTCTGATACCAATTGAAATTCTGGTGCAACCACAGACTCAGATGTCATATAAGTATGTGTTGACATATTATCTAATACTATAAAAACTGACAAGGTCGAATTAAAATTAACAGTGCGGGAAACAAAAGAAACACACAGAATTGTTCACCCAGTTCGGTTCAAACGAACCTACATCTGGGGGCATACCAAGCCAGGAATGAAGTCCACTATTAGTACTACTAATTTAGAGTTAAACATCCTTGTTTACACCCTTCACTTAATCCCTACCCAATGAACCTTCTACCTAAGTCCTCCCTATATATGGAATATCCCCGTTCCACTTCCAATCATTGCAATGTTGTCTAGCAGTAAACATCCCAACCACAACATGAACAGCTTGATATCTATCAACTCTTCAAAGACAGAAACAGTTTGGAGAACATCACTCCAAACACAAAACAGTCAAACTTGTGACTCAAACAAATTTAGAATTTCTTCACAACTTCTTCCAAGGACACAACTCCACTCATTGCTTCAAATCTTCTGAGTGTGTAAAATAATCCTCTTGCTTAAAAGCTTTGAGGTACAAATCATCTGACCATCCCACAATCCGGGTGGTTCCCTTACATGGCTAACACTAAAGATTACATCTTTCTAAAACCGACTAGCTTGCTAAATCTAGGTTAAAAGTGCTTATTTACCCAATCGGATTTGGGTTTTCGATAACACTTGAAGTCAGAATAAATCAGTAAAGAATTTAATTTTCATGAAAACAAACAAGCAGATAACTTCTGCTACAATCAAGGTCCTTGCTGATTTTTCTCCTTAGCTCTTGGACCTCCACAAATTACTTCAATATCACGCCACATATGATTATATAATATCTTAGGAATATTATGCTCTAAAACGTAATGTAATTCAATTTCTCACCAAACACGATGTCGTGACATCTTCGACATGTTGTTCCCATGTTGAAACACTTCAACACAACTTGTTTCTTCTTTAAATAGAACTTCAACCTACTTTGTCCTTACAAGTTATAATTTCTATTTAAATTATTACTGCTATATTAGTTTTACCAAACATAAATCCAATCCTAAAAATAGAGAATTAACAGCATCTTTCACTCATACTTGGATCCGTTTGTGGTCATATTTATTGATGATATCTTAATATATTCCAAATCAGAGGAGGAAAGTTTTGAACATCTTCGTATCGTGTTGCAAGTGTTAAGAGAAAAGAAATTATATGCAAAGTTATTGAAGTGCGAATTTTGGTTGGAAGAAGTTAGTTTCCTTGGTCATGTTATCTCAGGTGGTGGAATTTTTGTAGATCCATCTAAGGTAGACTAGTTGCGCTTGGAAACCAAGTCACCACGAGATTAGGAGCTTTGGGTGGCGGGTTATTATAGGAGATTCATTGAAGGATTCTCTAAATTATCACTACCGCTGACCCAATTAACTTTTAAAGGAAATACGTTTGTATGGGACGTTCAATGTGAAGAGAGTTTTTCGAGCTGAAGAAGAGCCTAACAATGGCTCTGATCTTAATCTTACAAAAAACCCGATGAATCGTTTGTGGTTTATTGTGATGCTAAATTGGGTTTAGGTGGAGTGCTTATGGGATAATAAAGTAGTATTTTATGCGTCCAGCAAATTGAGAACTCGTGAGAGGAATTACCCCACTCACAATTCAGAATTGGCAACAGTGGTATTTGTGCTAAAAATTTGGAGGCATTATCTTTACGGCTCCAGATTTGAAGTATTTAGTGACCACAAGAGCTTGAAATATTTGTTCGATCAGAAAGAGTTGAATATGAGGCAAAAAAGGTGGATATAATTGTTGAAGGACTACGATTTTGGCTTGAATTACCACACTGGTAAAGTTAATGTCGTGGCGGATGCTTTGAGTAGGAAGTCACTACATATGTCTAGAATGATGGTTCAAGAGTAGGAATTAATTGAATAGTTCAGAGACATGTGTTTGGTGTGTGAAATGACACCGCGAAGTGTGAAGTTGGGAATGCTGAGAATTCACAATGATTTCTTAGATAAAATTAAAGAAGCTCAGAAGTTAGATGTGAAGTTAGTAGATTTGATGGTCGGGAATAATAAATCAGAAGATGATGACTTTAAGATATACAACCAAGGTGTGTTGAGATTTCGAGGCAGAATTTGTAAGTATGAAGTGAGCCTAAGAGGGGGGGTGAATTTGGACTTCTAAAAATTTATCCGGTTTTATGAATAATTGTTCTTATTTTTCTATTTTGGTTCAAGAGTTTAGATATGTGCTTCTTTCTTTCTTGGTTATGATTTATGATGAAAGCGATAAAGTGCGGAAAGTAAAGAACACAAGGATGTATACTAGTTCCCCTCACAGTCCAAAAGTACATCTAGTCCCCTTTCAACATGAAAGGGATTTCACTACTGTAAGATCTTTGTACAAGCCTAATCCCAAGACTTGTCTTGCAATCTTCTAACAATAATACCACCAAGAACAATCCTCTTGGATCAACCAAGTTGAAATGAGAAGAATCCTCTCACTTTCAACCTCTTCCTTCTAATAATCCTAGAAATCAAGGAATATAAAACCAAGTTATCTTAATTCCAACAATCCTGGAAAATAATCTTAATTGCATCACTAATAATTCCAGCACATGATAGATCGTGTGTGTGCTCCTTGAGCCAAATTACGGTTTTGATCAAAATTTTCATCTATTCGGGATATGATCAATTAGGGTTTGATTCTTCACTCACCTCCAATGATCTATCTTCATCAATCATCAACATTTGATCTTCAAATTCCCTTCATTTCCTCAAGATCTATCTTGAATCGACCAATTAGAGTTTTGATCGAGGATGGTGTATCATTGACTTTCTGCTCAATGAATGACCTATTTGATTGGAGAGTGATCTCAAAATCATCAATATAATATCTTGACCTAATTACTTGATTCAAAAATTTCCAAACGCCATGATTGATTCTCAAAGAAATTCTAAATCATCTGACAAACTTTGAATCAGTCAAACTTTGAGTCAATTGTTTAAATCAGTCAAACTTTGTATTTTTGTCAACTTTTTGAAAATTAAATTTTTTCAATCATTAAATCATTTTAAATTATCCATGATGATCATAAAAAATCAAAATGTGTGAAAAAGTCAACAAAAAGTCAAATTTGAAATTTTTCTAACACTTAGAAAAATTTTCAAGTATTAAAAACATGGTTTTTCATCATTTTCATGGCCATTTTTCACCTAAATCCATTTTTATTCAAGAAAAAATCAAAACATAAAAGTTGTAGTTCTTGTTCCAAGCTTTCCAAAATATCCAAGAAATTGCAAAAACATTTTGTGTAGCTAGGATTTTGAAATTGAAACTTAGAGGTCCATAACAATAATTTTCATCTCTTTTTGCAATTTCTTCCTTCTAGAAGCCTTTTCATCAAAAGAGATAGGAACTAAGAGTGAAAAATATATTGGCAATGATTGGAAGAAGATAGAATCACTTGAGTTTTTTAACCATGGATAAGAAAGATTCCATGTGCATTAAATGTGAAAGATTTCATTCTTTCCTCTTAAGCCAAGTTACCAATTCTTCCAATCCTATTATTTCCTTGCTTGCCAAACCTCTTGGCCTATAAATAGAAGTCATTTCTAACTTCAAAAACACACCAAAACAACCATAAACTTGTTTTCATTCTTTCTTATTGTGCAAGTTTTCTCATTTTCAAAGAGGTTAGAATTCCAACTTCCAAATCTTGAAAGTTCTAACCAAAGGTGTCATCCAAACATCTTCTAAACATCATTTAGAAGTTGTTCATCACTTTAAACCATCACAAAATAAGCCAAAAGTCAGTTTCTTCACAAAAACTCCATTTCTGCAAGTTTTGAGCCTTTACATGCAAACTTGAAATCCACTCTTGTAAACTCAAATTTTTCACTTCAAACATCATCCATACACTTCATATGAGTGATCCAAACACTCATACATGATCTGTAACATCAGAATCTTAAAATTTGAATCACACTTCATGCTATGGCAGTTGGACTTGGGCAGAGTGATCCAGGTGCTTTCAATTCAGTCTAAGCACTCAAACACATTCCATAATCATCAGTGAAGCTATAGCAATCATCAAACAACTTCTAGAAACACTCCATCTTGGAATTCGATTATAGTTCAAAGAGGTAAGTAACTCAAACTTCAAACTCTTTGATTTCTAAATTCCAATTCAAAAATTACTATGCCATTTTGTTTCTGCACTCATACTGATCATAAACCGTCAATCAATTGCTTGAATCATGGTACATACACGATTTCATGATCAATTCCTAGAATTAGGGTTCATCTGATTTTTACGATTTCACTCATCAAATGCTTAAAATAAATGAAATTAATCGTCATGATCATGTTCCTGGTGAAAATCCGAGCAAGTTTGATGTTTACATCATTCAATTTCATTGAGAAATGGAGGAGATAGGAATCAAAGGCGTGAGGTTGAAGATGGAGGAGATAGGAATCATCTATAGCTTAGTTCCCTTTAGATCTAAGCTACAGATACTCTGATTCCCACTAGGGGATATGTATGTAGAGGATCCCAATGATCCTTGCGAGCATAATAATAATAATAACAAAACTTAGGTTCCTGCCTAACCTACCTTTCTTAAATTCCTAAGGAGAAACTTTTCTGAAATAGCATAGCAAATAAAACACACAAACATACAAAATATGCATAAAAAAGTTCCTATAGAAAACTATACATATATAGGGTGCTAATACCTTCCCTTTATATAACCAACCCTCTTACCCTGGTCTCTCCCCAATGCGTTGAGTCTAGTTCACCCTAGTCGCATCGCCATACCATATTTAGGGTATTTCAGCTTTCCCATTTTCCATCTTATTTTCTTGTTTGGAAACAATAAAGCTTGATGCTCACAGCATCTTTTAAAACAAAACAAAAAATCAAAAGAGTAAATTATTTTGAGCCTGAGATTCGAATTCCAATTTGATTCCCTCGTTCGTCACTTTTTACCGCAACCACAAAAATGGCGACTCTGCTGGGGAGCGCCAAGCTTTTATTTTTTTCTAAAAAAGAAAAAAAAGGGTTAAGCTTCATTTGTGCATATGTTTGTTTTTCTTTATTGTGTGTTTGTTTCCATTACTCGCGATTTCATCTGATGGAAAAAAATCCTAACCCGAATTTAAGAAACATTTTAAGAATTAGGTGAGGGTATAGTCCTATTAACTTACGAGGAGTTTCATTCCTTAATAAGTTAATTTTAGATCCTTCGCTCAATGGAGGTTCTCTTGGGGGTAATTATGTTTAGAAAGTTAATTGCGAAGACATTTTTGCTTTCACGGGAACTAGCGAAGCTGCGTGGCTGTAGAACACATAACCCATCTTGGCCATTTAGGTGTAGTGCAGAAACTATTCAGATGTAAACTTGGATTAGGTGTCATGCGAGACTACGATCAGGCGAGTTTTTCTTGAAAAATATTATTGGACTACAAGTAGTTAACAAATCCGATAATATTTCAAAGAGAAGCGTTGAACTTGTATTATTAGTAGAACATGTTTTGCAGGTGAATAAGCCCTTAGAACTTACCCACGTTTGGTTCTTATCGTTGACCTCATGCTCGTGACTTCAAATACTTGAACGTGTGTATAACCACTAACCATGTTTGTATCTTTGTGGAATTCATGCATTCATTCAAAAACCTCATTTTTATTTTCATTTCCAAAGAATTTAGATATTTTTCTTTGCAAATATTTTAGGTTAGATGGATGGATGTAAGAAGAAGATATACCAAGAGATATGGTTTTAGAATTCCTGATGTGGAAAAGTTAAAAGAGTTACCATCCGTGGTAGAAGATCCCTCGGATTTCAGAAAACGCTATGGAACTCTTTTAATTATCTTGAACACTAACGTTGATGAAGGACTTCTTAAAACTTTGGTTCAGTTTTATGATCCAGTCTATCGTTGTTTCACTTTCCCTGATTATCAGTTGATGCCTACTTTGGAAGAGTATGCAAATATTTTAGGTATCTCAGTATCTGACAAGGCTCCTTTCAATGGTTTGGAAGTTATTCCGAAGCCACAAGTCATTGCAGTGATGACTCATTTAAGGAAATCTGAGATAGACAAAAACATGGCTACCAAAGGAAATCTCTTAGGAATAACTTCAAAGTTTCTAATGGAAAAGGCTTTAAATTTTGTTGAAGCCGGTAACATGGTAGATTTTTAAGCTATTTTGGCTTTGCTCATTTATGGGTTGGTTTTGTTTCCCAACGTCCAAGACTTCGTTGATATCAACGCCATAAGGATCTTTTTGATTGGAAATCCTGTTCCCACATTGCTTGGCGATACGTATTTCTCAATCCATCATAGGAATCATCAAGGAGATGGAATTATCGTGTGTTGTGTGCCTCTGTTATTCAAATGGATTGTCTCACACTTGCCTAAATCTCCTATCTTCTGAGAAAACAAAAACGGTTGGCATTGGTCTTGAAGACTCATCTCTCTTACTAATACGATATTCATTGGTATACCTTAGCCTACAATGAGATGGAAATCATTGAAAGTTGTGGAGAGTTTGCCAACATATCTCTCATTGGTACAAAAGGAAGAATTAACCACAACCCATTCTTGGAGAGACGTCACTGATATGTAAACTCAAAGAAACTTTGGTTTTACAAAGAGAGGGTTACTTTTATCAGGAAAGGGAATATTCCCAAGGTTTGAAAGCTAGAATGATAAGAGCTTGGCATCATATTCGAAGGAAAGAAAAAGGGGATGCTAGGAATTGTGTAGCCATGGAAATCTACACTTCTAGGGTAAAGAAAATAGCGAAGGAATTTCGAATGCCTTATGCTTATGAAGAACCCATGTTCCTAGTGGTATCTAAATTGATCACCATTCCCATTGAGACTATGGGAGAATACCAAGAAGCTTTAGCTAAGATGAGGCTAGAAAAAGAATCTTTAGAAGACAAATTTCTTAAGGCTTACTTTGAGAATGTAAAGCTTAAGAAGCAATTCAAAGATCATGAAAAAATGCTCTACTTTCAAGATGGATGGCTCATGGAGAAAGATGAGAAGATTCATCGAAAGGATGACGAGATCAAGAAATACATCAAAGAAAGAAAAAGAAAGCTTGAAGAAATGACAAATGGCAATCCTTCTCCAGACGAGTGGAAAAAAGTCGTTAACAAGCTAAAAGCCGAGAAAGTTGAATTGAAAGCTTACTATGGGAAAGAGATCCTGAAGTTGAAGTTGCATCAAGCATTTGGTTCTTCATCATATGAAGATGCTTCATTTGTATAGTTTAGCTTTTATTTATCATCTAATTTATCATTGTAAGAGCTATGCTCCAAAAAAAGTTGTTGTAATCTTCTTTGGAATATTAATAAAATGAGAGTTTTTCCATCCAAATGTTTGCAAGAAATTTATCTTTTAGCGTAAATTCTTTGGAAATTCTTTTCTCTTTGCATCCATAATCATGCATCATTTTGTGCATTTCGAGTTTGTTATTTAGAGTATTATCTTTTGGAATTTTCTCCAGAGATCGTCAAGCTGTCGCGTCTTAGAGTTTCTCGACTATGCTACAGTCAACTCGCAGATAAAATACTCACGCAAATATAAGGAAAGCAATGGAAGATTTTGAACAAGATAATATTGAGCTTCATGGTACAGTAACCACACTTCAAGAGGAAGTGGAAAGACTCATTGCTTTGGTAAGCTCATTGGTAGCTGCGCAGAATCAACAATCGACACCTAACTGTCAAATTCAAGCGACGATGATTTTAGAAATCACTATTACTCCAATTTCTATTGTTGCTGTTAGTAATCTGCTTTTCACTATGCTAGAGGGTTACCCTTAGGGAATGCCTTTCAACTTCGGCGTAGGTTTTCGTCAAAATACATCTGAAGTACCGGCAACCACAACTGAGGTTCCTACTTTGCAGAATTCAGCGTTCACTTTGCAGCCTGGAGTAACCTTTCCTCAAGTCACTATGTCGGTTTCTCAACCGATTATGATGAATTCAACTTCTGTGGTTCACGCTATTGCGAACAACGAAGTTTGTCATGATCTTGGAAACAACACAGATTCTTATGGCCGTATGGAAGATCTCTAAGAACAGCTTAACAAAATGTAGTTAGAGATCAAAACAATTCGGGGAAATGATTTGTTTGGGAAAAAGGCCCACGATCTGTGTCTGGTTCCCAGAGTGATAATACCAGCCAAGTCAAAGTCCCCGACTTTGAGAAATACAGAGGCAAATCTTTCCCGTAAAGTCATCTTACGATGTACGCTAAGAAGATGTCTACTCATAACTATAATTATAAATTTCTCATTCACTACTTCCAAGACAGTCTTACTGGTGCCTGTCTAAAGTGGTATATGGGATTGGATAGTGCGAACATTTGAACTTTCAACTCAGATCAATGTCTCAAAAAGATAAAGAGACTTTCAAAGAGTATGCCCAACGTTGGAGAGAAATTGCTGCCCAAGTTAATCCACCATTGGAAGAGAAAGAGATGACCAAAATCTTCTTGAATAATCTTGGTCCTTTCTACTACGAACGCATGATTTCCAATGCTCCAAATGATTTCATCGAAATGGTAAACCTGGGGATACGATTAGAAGAAGGAGTCCGAGCAGGACGCTTAACTAGAAAAGTTGGATCTTCAAGCGGAACCAAGAAATTTGGAAGTGGTTTCCCGAAGAAGATAGAACAAGACGTTGGAATGGTATCCCAAAGGAAACCTAGGAAAAATGTCAATCACCGATAATAGGTGTAATACGGTGAACTGACTTTGAGATTTTTGTATCGCAAATGTGCGGATAGCAAGAGTCGCCACCGAATTTTCTTTTATCCAATTAAGGGAAGGTGAAAAGAACAGGAAAAGACCTTCTAGATTCGATAAGGGAGGGTTATGAAAGGGAAGGTATTAGCACCCCCTTTCATCCGTAGTTATCTACGGGCTCTTAGTTGCTCTTAGATCACTTTTGAAAAATTGTGCTTTCTGTGTATTTGAAAAAAATGTTTTGAAAAGGCATTTCGCTTTGACTTTGTAATGATTCATGTAGGAATGTATACAAAGTGTTTGGAAATGTTTCGTTTTTGAAAAGAGTTTGAACTTTGACAAAAGTGTGAGGTGAAAAGCATTTTGTAGACCAAGCAACTAAAACTCTTATTACCTACTCGTAATGGTCGTTTTCGTGTTTATTGCCTTTAGAATAGCGCTATCCATACCATTAGTTGGTAGGTAACCCTATTCGTTGGATGTAAGCGAACATCTGAAGGACATCGTATGGTCATAGAAAGCAACTTGTAGGAAGTATCCTAGCATTCTGGGACTATCATCATTTTCGAGGCCACAATCGAGGGTCAAGATCATGTATTCAGAGGCTTACATCGGGTATATGATCTTGTATCAAAGGACTATGATGATTTGTTTTGAAAGCAACGGTGCTAGAATACCCTACGCTCGAGGGACTTGACCATTTGAATTGTGAAGGCAACGGAGAGAATTACCCTAAAGGTGCATGTGAAAAGAGTGTGTCAAACAGATATGTTATCTTGAAATTATAGTGATCTATGTCCAATTTTATCTTGCCATGCACGCTAATTACTACTAGCTTTTATGGGTTAAAGTAAAGTGGAAAGTAAATGTTTACATTATATTACCATACATAATGAGAGTGCGGAAAATAAAAGTCCTAATTAAACTATTACATCCCATAGGCAGCTACATAATTGGAAAAGAAAAGCAAGAAAATCGTCTAAATGGTATAACCAGGAACACAAAATACGAGGAAATTGCATATGTTAGAAAATAAGTATTTTTGAATGAGAAAATTTCTGTGTGTTAATAATGACATAAATATGATAAGATAAATTTTTGGTAATTTTTGGAGTTGGTTTGATAATTTAAAAACAATTAAAAGTCATTTAAATGATTAATTAGAAATTAAATTAAATATGCATGCAAAAATAATAATTTTTATATTAAAATTTAAATAAACATTTTTCTGATGATTATGCAAAAAATAAATATTTTTGGAGTTTTTTAAATGCATGAAAAAATTATTTGAAGATAAATTAAATTACATGAAAAATATTAAAGAAAAATAGAAAAATATGAAAAATAGACTTAGTTTTGTAAAAGAGTAAAAACATTGGTCCTGACCAGGTTCGAACCAAGGACCTTTGAGAGAATCTCCTGATCCTTACGCCTTTACCACTGAGCCAACGTGTACTTGGTGTCCGGAAAGTACAAACGCAGAATATAAGCGAACACGTGACCCGATTATAACTCAAGCCTAGTCAACACGCTGGACCCCAGTTGGCTAAGGGGACGAATCGACGCACTGAACCGCCACCCTAGCCTCTCTCCAACAACACATCAACGACACGGAGTTTAGCTCCTATTGCCTTCTCCACCAACCCGAATCGAAACCTGCAAAATACGAGAAATAAAAGGCAAAGGGATACCCTACCCCCCTAAATCGACCCTTGCGAATCCGATGGTGGAATTAGTTTCGATTGAAAATGCCTCTAGCTACTCAAGCTCACACGCTTAAAAACCTAAACATGGCAAATTGATTTTCTGACGTTCAAGCTATGCAACGATGGCCCAGATCTCATCCATGGAACCTCATGAACACATTAGAGTGGTTAGTTTCGATTAAAACAAGCTGATAATAAAAATGCAATTTCAAGAAAATTTTGAATATGTATGAATGTGTATGGCTCGATTCAAGCAGCTTTGACCATGGCTTTTGGTGTGTACTTACTCAAACTTACCCTAGGAACACAATGGAGTGATTGAGAGAGGCTGAAAGTGGCTGCAAGTTGAAATTCGAATTTCACAATTTTATGAAAATTTTGAGCAAAATAAGGGTTGTTGTAGGGGCTAGGGTTTCGTCCTTTGTCTTGTGCAACATGTTGGGTATTTATAGAGTGAGGAAATAAAGAGAGTGAAAAAGATCTTGTCTTGAATGCAAAAATACTTTCTTTTCAAATAAAATCAAATCTTTGAAAATTTGATTTTCTCTTCCATATGCAAGCTAGCACGAATTTGGCAAGTTGTGTGGGCTATCTTGAACCTCAAGTTTGATAAAAATCCAATCCATTTGAAAATATATCTTGTTTTCATATTTTTTATAATTTAAATTTGAATTAAATGGTTTTAATTTCAAACATAAATCAAAAAAATAGAATGTGGTCATGGCAAAGCATCAATAGGTCACAAATAATATTATGATCAAGTTTGGATCATAAAATTATAGGCCCATTTGGAAAAAATTGGATTTTGACAAATATCTCCTTTGTGCAATCGCTCAAAATGCCCAACTTGTACAAGGTGTATTTTGCTCAATTTTCCACATTTTTTAGTGTTCTTGGACTTTTTAGAAAGCTCTAGGTGTCCTCTAAACAAGATCTGTGGTTTCATCTCAATTGAAGTTTCCATGCTCAATAAATCTTCAAAACAAAAAGTTGACTTTTTGTTGACTTTGAAAAGGACCTCAGAATAAGCCAACCCATACCTTCCAAATGAAGCATTTTTTGAACATTCTTGTGAGACATGAAGTTGTAGAGAATTTAATTTCCTTCAAAATTAGAGGTGGTGGAAAATATTTTGAGAAAGTATGAAGAAGTTATGCTCAGTCAAAGTTTAGTTGACTTTTCACTGAAAAACCCTAATTTGGAAAGTTTGACTTTTGTGCAAATCTTGAGTTTTCTTGATGAATCATGATCAACCCTTGATCAAATGATGAATGTGACTTCAAAATGAGGATGTTGACCAAAAATCAGGAAGTTTGACTGTATGTTGACCACAGTTGACTTTTTGTTCAATACAATTGATTTTCAACCATCTGAGCAATTGTCTAAGGAAACTTGACTTGTGAGGCATGAAACTTGACATGGAGAGTCTTTGAAGAATATGAGGAGGCATGATGACCATTGGAGACGTTGGAAGTCCATCTTGATCTGAGAATTATCAAACCCTAGTTTGGGTTGATTGTCTAGGAGAGGGTTTATTTGATCAACCCTTGAGGAATCCTTGAGTATGGATGTATGAAATGCCTTGAGGAGTAGGAGGGCAAATTTTGGGGTATGACAGCTGCCCCTGTTCAATCTTCTTGTACTGGAAGGGTTAGATTGGCATGTGTCATACCCCAATTTTTTACCTAATATACCACCTTACATTTGCATCATTGCATAACTAACAGTTCAGATAGCATTAATCAGGTATAGCATTCACAGGTCAAAATTAGGGTTTCATCATATTTTCATCTGATTCAAGAGGCAACCAATTAGGGTTTGAGTTTTTTCTCACCTCATTTGATCTATCTTGATCAAATCATCAGCCTCTGATCATCAGATACCCATTTCTCTCACAGATCAATCAAGGATCGACCAATTAGGGTTTTGATCGGGCATGAGAATTCTCTGACTTTTTTAACAAGAAATGACTTTTTTGGATAGAGATTGGTCATCATATCTTAGATACAACATCTTGACCTAATTTCTGGATTCAGACCATCACAAAAGTTCACAGACTTCATCCGTCGTTTTCAGAAACATCTGATGAAATTTCATATACACAGAAAAGTCAAACTTTGACTTTTGGTCAAATTTTTCAAAACAAAACTTTTTCCATCATCAAAATACTTCAAATGATCCATCATGATCATAAAAAATCAAAGAATTTGGAAAAGTCAACAAAAAGTCAAAAGTTCTAACACTTAGAAAAATTTCTAAGTGTTGAAATTTCTTATTTTTTCCAAACTTCATGCCATTTTTTCACCAAGTTCCAATTTGAATTTGAAAAAACTCAAAACATGAAAGTTGTAGCTTGTGAAACAAGCTTTCCAAAATGTCCAAGAACTCTCAAATCCATGGAGTCTAGCTATACTTTTGAAATTGAAACATAAGGCTCCATGAAACTTGATTTTTCAAAGTTCACAACTTCAATTATAGGTCATTTTGAGTTTTCTTCATTTAGAAGCAATCCAACCATGCCAAATGGATGATTGAGCTGATAAATATCAGCTAGAGGTAATAATTGAGAGGATTGGATCAAATTGTAAAATGAGCACATGGTGAAAAAGGAAGCCTTTTTGGCAATTGTTTTCTTACCCCTTAAGTTATCTTTGAATCACCAAAAGCTTGTACCTCTTTGCCTAACATTTCAGAACTTGTTGCCTATAAATAGCTCACAAATTCAAGTTCAATTGACACCAAAGCATCACAAATCCATGCTTTCATTCTTCTTTCTTGAAAATTAAGCAACATAGTGCAAATTGAGAATTCTTATTTTTGAAAATCAGTTGAAAACATGTTAAAATTTGTGTCTAACATGTTTCAATATCATTATCAAACTTGTTTGTAACTTAAAATCAAACTGAAATCAAGCTAAAACCGCCATTTTTCCAAACTTTCAAAACCGCCATGAATTAATTTGAAGCTAGGCTGAATTAACTTGTGTTGTAATCATTCAAACATCATCACTATACCTCATAGGAATGATCCATCATGAACAACAATCAGAATCGCTTTAACCTCGATTTCCAGTTTGCATTTTGAGCTTGTGCAGGTCGACTTGGTCAGAGCAATCCAAGCTATCTCATGATGTGTAGACCATTCATACAGCTTCCATACATGCCGTTGGTGCTCAAGCAATCATAAAACAACAATCGGAATTTTAAATCCGCCGATTCTCACTTTCACAGTAAGAACACGAAATCCATTCTCATAATTTTGATTCTTTTGGAAAAAGCTCTTGGCCAATCTTTTTCTGCACCTAACACGATCAATAACCCTCAAAAAAATCCAAGAATCATCAAACATACATCATTTAATTTGAATTTTTCAGTTTAGGGTTCTTAGTGTTCTTCAAAACCTAAATCGTTCTGGGCTTAAAATAAATGCAATTAACAGTTACTATCATGTTCATTGTTCAAAATCGATCAAGTTACGTTTTTACATCGTTCAATTTCGTTGAGAAACGAAGATTTTAGATTAAATTTGGCAATCTGAAGATCAAAATGAAGAACCCAGGATGCGCGCGTGTTCTTCATTGTTTTCAAAATTTGAATTTATAAAATTTCCAATCTCTCATTTACACGTGTTCTAGCCCACTAAACACAGAAACGCGTTTGGCTCAGTGGTAGCTTGCTTGCTCTTAGTCTTCTCTGACACGTGTTCCACCCTTTGGTCATGGGTTCAACTCCCATCAGGACCATTCCTTTTTTTACAACTTTTCCAATTTTTCATGTTTTTTTACAAAACTTCCACAATTTTTTTGACCAATCAAAACTCCTTATTTTAAGGTGATTTTTTGTACACTTGTCAATAAATGCATCTATTTTGTGATAGTGCAAAAATTTTCAGAAAAAACTTTCATCTGATTATATTTTAATTGAGCCGAAAATGACGTTATGAACACTTTTTCAAACCTCCTTTTAAGGTGAATTTTTCAAGTTTTCGACTTCCGATTTTTTTCCAAAATTTCTCATAAATGAACCTTGCATTTCAAAACATTTTCAAATCATTTTTCAAAACTTTTCATCAAACTTGCATCTTTTACCATGACCGATCCGATTTAAACAAAAATGATTTCATCTTCTCTCGAATTTCTCGATCGATCATGGGCCTCCATCACGGTGTAAGTCCCAAAATTCTTTTTATGTACATATTTTTTTTCCTTGTACATAAACAAACAAAAAACATTCTTTTATGTACATATCTTTTTACCTGTACATAATACGGACAAACTTCTTCCGTTTGTTTGCATTTTACACTGCATTCCATTGGTATTGAAAGGAGCATTATTCCTCGTGAAATCGCAAACCAATGGGCTCCTTCACGGTGTAAGTCCCATAACATTTTTTTGTGTACATAATATTTCCTTGCACATACAATTTCCATCCGTACATAATACAGATACTCTTTTTATACTCAAGTATGCATAAACTTCGATCGCTTGTTTTCGTCACTTGTGTATACTAAACCAATATTCTGTATATACACATTTTCTTATCAAATACTTTTCAAATATAAAACTTTTATCCGACATAACAGATACTTTTTTTCAAATACTTTTATCTGTACATAATACTGATACTTTACGTATAAACTTCAATCAATCATTTCGCTTCATCCGTACATTTTACATCTAATGCCATTGGTATTGAAAGGAGCATTATTCCCTATGAAACCTTTTCAAACCAACGGCCACCCTTATGGTGTAAGTCCCAACCCTCCTATGTACATCCATCTTTATCTGCATATAAAACTCGCTGTACATATTCATTTCCTTGTACAGCTCAAACTTTGTAGATCGTTGCGTCTTTAAAACGTTCGTTTATAGACACTTGTTTATAATTCATAAACTTCTGTATAAACATGCCTTGTTTATATTTTTCATAAACCCTGGAATACATACACATACACACACACACCTGTTTATACAACTGTCTAATTATAACATAACAATTAGACTAATCAATAGGTTCTCAATTTAGCCTCCGCTTTTACAAGACAATTCATCATCAAGATAAGTTAGCTCATTGGCTTTATACAAGACAACTCATCTCCATTGAGTTTAGCCTCCTTGGCTTCTATATACAAGACAATTCATCATCAAGATAAGTTAGCCTCCGCTTGATTTATACAAGACAACTCATCTCCAGTTGAGTTTAGCCTCCGCTTGAGCTTCATAAGATAATTTATCTCCGCAGAGTTTAGCCTCTCGCTTTGTACAAAGAAACTCTCCCAGTTTAGAGTTTAGCCCCTTAGGTTCAGATACAAAACACTGCTCTGAGTCACTCCTCTTGGGCTTCGCTTAAAAGAACTCCTCATTGAGTTTAGCTCTTGGGCATCATACAAAGAGATAGGAAATCTTAATGCCTCCTATTGGGCTTCCAATACAAAGAATCACCCGCTGCTAAGATCGAACCTCAAAGGATGGTTTCCTGAAATCACTTTCAAAATCCTCAGAGTAAAATTTCCTGAAATTGCTCTTATTTCCAAAAGGATGGTTTCGGTGAACTCTTTTAACACAAAGCCACCATACCCTAGCTTCCTCTCGAGCTTCAGACAAGGACCTCGATGACCCGAATGCCTCCTCTGGGCTAACAATAATAGGACCCACGGGCTTCTTAAAAGCATCCCTTAATCCAATCAATTTCTCCTAGATTTAGACATCTATCATCTCTATGGAAGAAGTATCTCATCTATCACATCACATATAGTCAAAAACTTTTCAAACTTTTTTTAAACTATTTTCAAACAATAACATCTCTTAAACAGTAAGTGGTAATGCTTGTATACTCAAGCAAAACACCCAATGCTTACGCTAAAAGATTCAATCATTTTCAAACATCTTTCTTAAACATGTGGTGGTAACGCTTGTACATTCAAGCAAAACACCTAATACTTACGAAGAAAGATTTCAAACACTCAAACTTTTCAAAAATGTATGTGATGAAATAGATTAGATACATTTTTCATTAAGATGACATTTGTCTGTCTCTTACTAACATCCCGCTTTCCACTAGCATAAGTGGGAACTACGATTGCTCCGACTTTCTCAACATCCTTTTGAGAATACGAGGCACAAGGTCTCATCCTTGCCGAGCAATTTTCTCCCTCGTGACCAAACCATAGAACCCTGTGAGATCCGAGCTACAAATGCCACGATTCCCACTAGGATATGTATGCGAAGATCCATGATTATGGAAATAATAATAATAAACACTAGAATCCCACATAATCTATTTCTTTAAATCCAAAGGAGAAACTTTCCCAATCATAGAAGTAGCAATTAAAACACACAAACATATCAAACGATTCATATATAAAGTCAGATAACTACATATATTTAGGGTGCTCCATCTATTCCTTTTATATAACAATCCTTGCTCGATCTTCCCAATGCGCTACGCCTAGTTTGCGCTAGTCGTTACTTACGCATACCAATATCAATTGAGGGTATTTCGCCTTTTTCATAATCATTAAATCATCTTCTTGTGTTGAAAATAATAAAGCTTGATGCTCATGTGCATCTTTATAAACCAATCAAAAGATTAAATCGCTGAGCCGTAGAATCCGAATTCACGTCAAGATCCTCTAGCGCCACCTTTTAACGCGAATAGAAAAATGGCGCACTGGGATATTGAATTTTGATTTTCAAAAAAAAAAGAAAACGCTACATTCGCCTCGAGAGCATCAAGCTTTTTTGTTTTCAAAAAGAAAAGAAAGGGATAAGCTTTCATTTTGTGCATATGTCTTTCTTTATTGTGTGTTTTCACGATTTTATCTCGATGGAAAGAAATCCTAACCCTTTAAGAAACATTTTAAGATCTAGGTGGAGATATTAATACGAGAAGTTCAATGCTTACGGTTAATATCTCCGCCAAAGGAGGTTGTCTTGAGGGTATTGTGTTTAGCAAGTAATGCGAAGACGCCGTGATTGGGGAACTTAAGAAGTGGGACATAGAACACATAAACCATCCCGCCATTAGGATGTATTGAGTAAATTATTCGGTGTAAGCCTAGAGTAATTGTCATGCGAGACTACGATCAAAGTAGTTCTTCTTGAAAAATATTATTGGACCATCGAGTATTCAACAAATTCGATAATATTTCAAAGAGGAGTGTTGAGCTCAGACATTTCAAGAACCTGCTTCACGCTTGAATAAGCCCTAGAACTTAACCACGTTGATTCTTATCGTTGGCTTTCATGCTCGTGACTTCAACGCTGACCGTGTATAACTACTAACCATGTTTTGTCGATTCATACATTCATTCATTCATTCAAAAACAAAAAAAAAACTTCATTTCTCTTCCCATTTCCAAAGAATTTAGAGATTTTTTCTTTGTAAAATATTTTAGGTTAGAGTGATGGACGTCAGAGGAAGATTCACCAAAAGATATAGTTTTAGAATTCCTATGTAGGAAAGTTAAAAGAGTTAGCATCCTTGGTAGAAGATCCCTCGGATTTCAGAAAACGCTATGAAACTCTTTTAACTCTTCTGAACGCTAACATTGATGAAGGACTTCTCAAAACTTTCGCTCAGCTTCTACTGCTTCACTTTCCCCGACATCGCTGATGCCTACTTTGGAAGAGCAATATCCTAGGTATCTCAGTATCGGACAAAGTGCCTTTCAATGGTTTGGAAGCCATTCCTAAATCACCAGTCATTGCAACAATGACTCACATAAAGAAATCTGAGATAGATAAAAACCTAACTACCAGAGGAAAACTCTTAGGACTAACTTCAAAGTTCCTAATGGAGAAGGCTCTCAAATTCTCTGAAGCTGGTAGTATGGTAGCCTTTGAAGCTATTTTAGCTTTACTCCTCTACGGTTTGGTGTTGTTTCTCAACGTCCCAAATTTCGTTGATATCAACGCCATAAGGATCTTTCTGATTGGAAATCCCGTTCCCACCCTCGCCGTGATACACGCTCTATTCATCATAGGAATCGCCAAGGAGACGGAACTATCGTGTGTTGCACTTGCTTTTCAAATGGATTACCTCACATTTTCCTAAATCTCCTATCTTCCGCGAAAACAAAGACGAGTGGCATTGGTCCAGAAGACTCATGTCTCTCACAAACGAAGATATCCATTGGTATACCTTACCAGACAATGAGATGGAAATCATTGAGAGCTGTGGAGAATTTGCCAACGTACCTCTCATTGGTACGAGAGGGGGAATCAACTACAATCCATTTCTAGCAAGGCGTCAGCTTGGATACGCAAACTCTGGTAAACCTTTTGGTTTTACAGCAGAAAGCTACTTCTATCATGAAGGAGAGGATTCCCAGGGGTTGAAAGCTAAGATGATCAAAGCTTGGCATCACATTCGAAGGAAAGAAAAAGGGAAAGCAAAGAATTGTGTAGCCATGGAAACCTACACTTCTTGGTAAAAAAAGAGCGAAGGAATTTCAATGCCTTACGCTTATGAGGATCCCATGTTCTCTACCGCTCAAAATCAACAAATCTTCCTGCTGAAGTCGTGGAGAATACCAAGAAGCCTTGACCAAGATAAGGTTTGAGAAGGAAGCTTTGAAAGCAAATTCTTAAGACTAACCATGAGAATGAAAAGCTCAAGAAGCAAGTCAAAGATCATGAAAAGACGCTACTTGTGGATGAATAGCTCATGGAGAAAGATGAGAAGATTCTCCGGATACACAATCCGTAAATACGTCAAGGAAAGGAAAAGAAAGCTTGAAGAAATGACAACCAGCGATCCCGCCCCAACGAGTGGAAGAGAGTCATTAATAAAGCCAGAAAGTCCGAAACTAAAAGCTCACTATGGAAGGAAATCGTCGAAGTCGCATCAAGTTTTGATCGCCATCCCGACGAAGACGCTTAATTAGTTCAATTTAGTTTGTAATTTTATCATTTATTTTATCATTTGTGTGAGCAATGCTCCAACAAAAACAATTGTTGTAATCTTCCTTCATTAATCAATAAAACCCGTGTTTTCCATCCAAATATTTGCCAGAAATATCTCTGTTAGCATAAATTCTTTGGAAATTTCTTTTCTTTACAATCATATTCATGCATCATACTTTGCATTTAAGTCTATTGTCTAGAGTTTGATACTTCACAGTTTCATACATTCACAGCTTGAAAAGCTTAAACAGTTCGAACAGATAGAAAGATCGCCAAGTCAGGCTTAGAGTTTCTTGACCGCTGGCCCACCGACTCGAACGCATTTATACTAGATCAAAAAGAAGAAAAGTAATGGAGAACTCTGAGCAAGAGAACGTTGAACTTCGTAGTATAGTAACAATGCTACAAGAAGAAGTGGAGAGACTCACATCTTTGGTCAACTCACTTGCCACAGCGCAAAGTCAACAAGCAGCATCGAGCAGTCAAAACCAAGTAGCAACTTCAGAGGATACTACTACTCCAGTTTCAACTGCCGCAGCTAGTAGCTCACTCTTCAGTATGCCAGAAGGCTATCCATGGGGCATGCCTTTCAACTTTGGCATCGGAGTTCGCCAACCGACTTCTCAAACAATCTCGCTTGAAATACCTACTTTAACAAAACCGCTCCAACGTGATTAACTTTTCCACAAGTAACAATGCCGGTTTCTCAACCGATCATGATGAACTCGACTTCTGTAGTGCACGCTACCATGGACGAAGAAGTTCACCACACTCCAGGAAGTAACACAAATTCCCGTGGTTTAATGGAAAATCTCCAGGAACAGCTTCATAAAATGCATCTTGAGATAAAAACGATTCGAGGGAAAGAATTGTTTGGGAAAAACGCCCAGGATCTATGCTTAGTTCCTCAGTAAGAATAATCAAGAAAATTCAAAGTCCCCGACTTTGAAAATACAAAGGAACTCCTGTCCGCAAAGTCATCTCAATGATGTATGCCAGAAAATGTCCACCTACAATGAGGATCATCATTGTTAATTCACTACTTCCGTGATGTACCACCGGCGCCAGACCAAGTGGTACATGGGTTTAGACAAAGACGAATATCCAAACATTCAACGACCTAGGCAAAGCCTTTGTCCAGCAATACAAATTTAACTTGGATATGGCTCCTGATAGAGATCAACTCCGCTCCATGTCTCAAAAGGAAAGAGAGACATTCAAGGAATATGCGCAACGATGGAGGGAAATTGTTGCCCAAGTCAACCCACCGTTGGAAAGAAGGAGATGACTAAGGTATTCTTGAATGCTCTAGGCTCATTCTACTATGATCGAATGATCGCTAGCGCTCCCGGAGATTTCACTGAGATGGTGAGCATGGGAATACGATTAGAAGAGGGAGTTCGAACCGGACATCTAACCAAGGAAGTAGGATCTTCTAGTGGTACAAAGAAGGTTGGAACCAGTTTTCCAAGGAAAAAAGAACATGACGTAGGAATGGTATCCTGAGGGAAACCACACAAGAATGTCATTCAACAACGACAGGTAGCTGCCATAGCACCCGCTGTCATCCCAACTTTAAACACAGGAATTGCTCCGCAATTTCAACAAAATCAACAAACTCAACAGCCTCGTCAATAGGCTCAGCTAGCCATCAACCAAAATCGCACGGGTCACCAACCGATCCAATCCCAATGACGATACGTAACTTTATCCTGCGCTGATAGAAAGGAATCTAATACAAACAAGGTTACCACCTCCGGTTCCCGAAAAATTACCATGGTGGTACAAAACAGACGTATCTTGCCCTTTTCACCAAGGGGCACTAGGCCATGACCTCGAGCATTGCATAGCATTAAAGGCAGAAGTACAGAAGTTAGTAAGGTCTAATCTTCTTTCCTTCAAGAATACGAGCCCAAATGTGCAAGCCAATCCGCTTCCCAGCCACAGTGGACATTCAGTAAGTTTGATACTGAGAAATACAGACAGATATCTTGTCACAGATGTCAACTTAATCAGAGGGAACTTGGTACATCTTCACGATACGTACAGTTCAATGAGCACCTTCGCTAAGCACGATTATTCAGCTTGCAACATTTGCTCCAAGGATATTCAAGGATGTTCCACCATAAGAGCAGATATCCAGCATTTGTTAGACACTGGTGATTTACAAGTTTACAGGAACAGAGATGACCATGACGTAAATACAATAGGGCATTTTCCGCATGAGCTTTTAGTCTCGATATCAACTCGAAAACTCGGAAACATTGGATCCCTTTTTCAACATACCCGAGCATGTGGAGATCACGCATAACGGTTCCAAGATTCCAACATCTCCTTTGGTGATTTGCCCACCTGTCCCTGCTCCTCAAGTTCTACCGAGCCTTACAAGACAATGCAACCTCGATAGAGGATGGGAAGGAGAAACCCATGCCTACTCTTCCACCTAATGTCAATATAACAGAAATCGGACGAGTAACGCGAAGTGGACGAGTACACGCTCCACTACCACCA
The DNA here is from genome assembly GCA_021764765.1 of Vicia sativa. Taxonomy (NCBI): domain Eukaryota; kingdom Viridiplantae; phylum Streptophyta; class Magnoliopsida; order Fabales; family Fabaceae; genus Vicia; species Vicia sativa. Next base: position 31,479,372 of record CM038796.1, on the reverse strand, counting down.
AGATCGCCTGCAGCTCCTGTTATTAGACAAAACCTAGTTAACATCTCTGCTGAGAATCCTGCAACGATTCCCATTGTTAACCCAAGCACAAATATTGGTTCTACTGATGGAACCAACATCAACTCAGACTTTGAAGAGATACTAAACCTGATCAAGAAAAGCGAATATCGAGTCGAGATATTGATGCGCTTCAAAATTTCAATACCGCTTTACTCCTTAACTCAAGCACACCGAGAAGCTTTGATGAGAGTACTAGACCAGCTTATGTGGATCACGCGATGTAACCACAAATTTGGAGGATCGCTCCAACATAACAAACCGCAATAACTGAGTTTCAGTGACGAAGAACTTCCGGAAGATGGGAAAGATCACAACTTGGCCTTGCACATCTCGATGATTTGCCAGTCAGATTCCCTGTCCAATGTATTGGTGGATACGGGTTCATCTTTAAATGTAATGCCAAAGACGACGCCGCCGCTTAGCTTACAAAGGAACGCCAATGAAGTTCAACGACATAGTAGTAAAGAGCTGATGGATCAAGAAAGTCGTTATTGGGAAGTTGATCTCCGATGACAATGGTCCGCACACTTTCCAAATTACTTTCGTGTCATGGACGATTACCGCTTATAGTTGTTCTGTTAGGAAGACCTTGGATCCACAGAGCAAGAATTCTACTCTTCATCGAAATTAAAATTCACAATAACGGAAAGTTGGTGACCATCACGTGAACAAGCTTTCTTTGTGTCATTTTTCCGCTCTTTCATCACCGCTAATGACATTGAAGGGGCACATCTCCCCGAACATCCATTAGAAGATGAATCTACTAAAAACAGATCATCTATCTCTTCATATAGAGAAGCGGCACAAATGGTGAAAGACGGCAATACCCAAGGATGGGGATAGGTTATCAAACCTGTCAAGAACGAAACGAAAGCCGAACTTGGGCTCACACCTATATTCTCCCAGAACAAACCAAAGGATGAAGCACTTCCCCTGATCAAGGAAGTATTTCATAGTGGAGGTTTCTTAAACCCTATTCCGCAAGAGATTAATGTTGTAACCATAGAAGAGGATGAAGAAGATCCCTCTGAATCTGAAGAGTGGAGCACTTACTTGAATAGCCCTGAATATGTGTCTCAGGAGGAATCATATGCACCGACTGATCAATTCAAAGACATGTCCTTGCAGCGACGTGAAAATCAACCAGTCCCTGCTGAAATTTGGGATACCTTGGGAGAACCAAGTGGCAAATTCGACTACATGGTGAAATACACTGCGCCAGAAAGCTCGAAAATCCGAATCGAAGATATCCAGCCTACAGGATGGGGTGATGACTTTGAATACCCTAGTCAACCAGAGGAGGAATCCTCGTCTTCTCAAAGTAATCAACAGATCGAGATCCCAAATGAAGATCTCTGCTTCAACACGTCTGTGGAATTCACCAAACCGGATCCTGGTTATCACTATGTCAACATGATCACTGAAGATCAAGAGTACGACTAGGGATACGATCTAGAAAGTGTCGCCGACAACGAGTCTCTTCACTCCGAAGACTGGAAGGTACATCCCCAGAATTAAACACAAAGGTCAACAGGAAGTACCCATACTGTATCCTATACTTCCTGATCTGTTAATCAAGAAGATCGCTTCAGCAGCACAAAAGGCAAGGGCCATCGTCCAGAGTCTTCAAAGCTCGTCACCAAAGAACCAAAGTCACTCGAGGTTAAACCAAGTGGGAAATTACCAGATTATCTCGATATCCAAGGAGTTCGCCACTACTGGAAACCTGTTGAAGTTAGGACTAATGTTCATAGCTCTAAGTAGTTTATCTTTGCTTTTTGTTTTGAACTCTCATTTCGCCCAAAGCGAAGAGATGTTTTATAGGGCTTTAGCTTTTAAATAATTTCTCTTTGTCTTGCCCAAGACGAATGAGTTTGTATTTTAGGGCCCTGTTCATATTGTGAATCATAAATAAAATGCGTTGTTTTGTTTCCACAATTTGTGTTTATTTTCATTTTTACCCTTTTCTGGAAATGATAATCCTAAAAAACACAGTAAAAAAAAATCTTCAAAAAAAAAGAATCATAATGAAAAAATTAATCTGCATACATTAACTTTCAAAAAGAAAAAAAAAATTTTTTTTAATCAAACATAAATCAAAAATGCAGATTAAACAGATGGACGAATCCATTGAAAGCAATAACTCTACGCTCTCTCTCAACTTTGAAATCCCCTGTGAATTCGCCGAAGAAGAAGTTGAAGAAGAGATCCCAGATGAGATTTCTCGACTACTTAAGCACAAGGAAAGGATCATTCAGCCTCACAAAGAACCTCTAGAAGCAATCAACTTGGGTTCTGAGGAAGATAAAAAAGAGGTAAATATCGGAGCTTCACTCAACAGCAGTGTCAAAAGAAAACTGATAAATCTTCTCAAAGAATACGTTGATGTGTTTTTTGTCCTACCAGACATGCCGGTTTGGATACCAAGATCGTGGAGCATCACTTGTTAAGACCGAATGTCCGCTAAGATTAAACCGAGGAGAGTTCATCCCGAAATGACCGAAAAAAAAAGGAAGTTCAAAAGCGACGGTTTCCTTGTCTACCGAGTATCCTCAATGGCTAGCCAACATAGTACTGCTCCAAGAAGGACGGAAAGGTCGAATGTGTGTTGACTACCGGGATCTGAACAAAGCTAGTCCAAAAGACGATTTTCCACTACCGCATATCGACATGCTAGTGGATAGCACTGCAAAATTCAACGTCTTTTCCTTCATGGATGGTTTCTCGTTACAATCGATCGGGATGGCTCGAAGACATGGAGAAGACATCTTTCATCACGTGGGGCACTTTTTGCTACAAAGTAATGCCGTTTGGATTAAAGAACGGTATGACTTACAAGGGCAATGACTACTCTCTTTCATGATATGTTGCACAAGGAGATCGAAGTCTACGTGGACGACATGATAGCAAAGTCTGACACTGAAGAAGAACATATAGACTATCTCTTAAAGTTGTTTCAACGACTAAGGAAATTTCAGTCGCCGAATCTAACAAATGCACCTTTGGGGTAAGGTCAGGAAAACTCTTAGGTTTCATTGTCAGTCAAAGAGGAATTGAAGTTGACCCTGACAAAGTCAAGGCTATTCAGGAAATGCCTACGCCACATACGGAAAAGCAAGTAAGAGGATTTCTTGGACGGTTGAATTACATCTCCATATTTATCTCTCAAATGACTGCTACCTGTGGGCCGATTTTCAAACTTCTCCGAAAAGATCAAAAGGTTGTGTGGACAGCCGATTGCCAAAACGAGTTTGACAGTATCAAGGAATACCTGTCAGAACCACCAATACTGATCCCTCCAATTGAAGGAAGACCGCTAATCATCTACCTTACCGTAGTAGAAGAGTCCATGGGCTGCGTACTTGGACAACAAGATGACACCGGTAAGAAGGAGCATGCCATCTACTACCTAAGTAAGAAGTTCACAGACTGTGAAACTCGTTACTCCATGCTCGAGAAAACCTGTTGCGCTTTGGTGTGGGCTTCCAAACGTCTTCGCCAATACATGATCAATCATACAACTTGGTTAATCTCCAAAATGGATCCGATCAAGTACGTCTTTGAAAAGCCTGCCTTAACAGGGAGAATCGCTCGATGGCAAATCTTTGTCGAATATGACATCAATCTAGAAAGGCGGTCAAGGGAAGCATTCTCACTGATCACTTGGCTTATCAGCCGCTCAACGAATACCAATCTCTCAAGTTTGACTTCCCAGACGAGGATGTTATGTACTTGAAAATGAAAGATTGCGACGAACCGCTACTTGGAGAAGGACCAGATACAGAATCCAGATGGAGTTTAGTCTTTGATGGAGCCGTTAATGTCTTTGGCAATGGAATTGGGGCAGTCATCATCACTCCCGAGGGTTCTCATATCCCTTTTTCCGCCAAATTGTTATTCGATTGCACCAACAACATAGCAGAATATGAAGCATGCATCATGGGTATCGAAGAAGCCATCGACTTGAGGATCAAGATCCTTGACATATATGGAGACTCAGCCCTTGTGATCAACCAAATCAAAGACAAGTATGAAACTCATCATCTTGGTCTAATTCCTCGAGGATTATGCAAGGCAGTTGTTGACTTTCTTGACACGTAGAAGCGCATCATATCCCTCGAGATCAAAGCGGATGGCCTTGGCTACTCTATCTTCCATGTTCAAAGTTAACGATTGGAATGATATGCCCGAATTCACGACGCCTTGAAAGACCGCATATGTGTTTGCAATGAAGCGGTCTTGACGATAAACCGTGGTTTCACGACATCAACGTTTCCTTCAAGCGAGTACCACTGGGGCATCGACAAAGATAAGAAAACTCGAGGAGGCTTTCTAGGAATTTCTTCTGAACGGAGATATGCTATACAAAAGAAACTTGATATGGTTACGCTCGGCGTCGACGCACAAGAAGCGCATATCATCCATGAAGTACATGAAGGGTCCTTTGGAACCCATTCGAATGGGCATGCAATGTCTAGAAAAATCTTGAGAGCGGATACTATTGGATAACGATGGAATCCGATTCGTAAACACGTCAAAAGATGTCACAAGTGCGGATCTACGCGATAAGATCCATGTGCCACCGACTACTCAACGTTCTCTCCTCTCCGTGGCCTTTCTCCACGTGGGGCATCGACATGATTGGAATGATTGAACCAAAAGCGTCCAACGGACATCGCTTCATTCTAGTAGCCATTGACTACTTCACCAAATGGGTCGAAGCAGCATCCTACGCCAACGTTACCAGACAAGTGGTTGTGAGGTTCATCAAGAACAACCTCATTTGCCGATATGGAGTACCAAGCAAGATCGTTACAGACAATGGATCTAACTTGAACAACAAAATGATGAAAGAACTGTGTGAGGAATTCAAGATTGAGCATCATAACTCGTCTCCTTACCGGCCAAAGATGAACGACGCCGTTGAAGCAGCCAACAAAAACATCAAAAAGATCGTCCAGAAAATGGTCATCAATTACAAAGATTGGCACGAAATGCTTCCATTTGCTCTGCATGGATATCGTACTTCAGTACGCACTTCAACATGGGCAACTCCTTTTTCTCTAGTATCTGACATGGGCAGTGCTCCAGGAAGTTGAGATCCCATCAATGAGAGTTCTCATGGAAACAAAGCTATCTGAGGCCGAATGGTGTCAAAGCAGATACGACCAACTGAACTTAATTGAAGAAAAGCGCCTGACCGCTCTGTGTCACGGACAACTTTATCAAAGAAGAATGAAGAAAGCTTTCGACAAAAAGGTCCGACCTCGTGAATTCCGAGAAGGCGACCTCGTGCTTAAAAAGATTCTATCTTTTTAAAGAGATTCCAGGGGCAAGTGGACTCCTAACTACGAAGGCCCATACATCGTCGAAGAAGCTCGGCGGTGCTATGACTCACAACCATGGGCGCGATGAACTTCCGCATCCGTGAATGCCGAGTCAAAAATACTTTGTCTAAAAAAAACAAAAGAACAGCTCGGTAAGTCGAAAACCCGAAGAGGGCGGCTTAGGCAAAAAAGAGCGTCTCGGTGGATTGAAAATCCTGAAAAGGCGATCCAGCCAAAAATTAGAGACAATAAACAGAAATTATCCTGATAGATTGAAAACCTGAAAAGGCAATCTAGGAAAAAACAAGGATACAAAAATGACAAAGTAACTGCAGTCAGTCTGTATTTCGTCACTTTGAAGAATTTTCCATCAACGGATCTTCAATCAACTTTTCTGAAGCGACAAGCACAGTTGGGATTCAAAGTTGTTAGGGATAATAGCGGTTATTTGCTTTCAATGTAGCCTTTTCCTAAATTATCATTTCCAACTTTTGTAAATAGTTCATGGAATTACGCCTTTGGCTGATTACCATTCTATCAATAAATTTGAGCCTTGTGCTTTTTGTTTGCAATTCCTACTTTATTCTGTTTTGCAAAATAACGCTTTTATTGTGAAAATCACTTCTGAAACTAAAATGTTTTAAATGAATTTTTATTTCAAAATTTTGAAACAAAAGCAAAAATTTTCCTTTGAACTATGAACACGGAAAGAACTTCAACAGTTTCTCCACGAGTGTTTCAATCTCCGAAGGATAAAGCAACTGCTACAGCAGTCTTCTCCTCAGCAGAAATCATCAAAGGACGGTATTCTTATTCTAAAAAAGAATCCCCAACCAAGTTGCCAATAGAATGCCTTTCTCTGAAAGTTTAAAGCATGCAACTCAAAATTCCTCATTAGTGAATGTCTGCACCATTGTTGCAACTTCCACCGAGTATTTGTTCGAACTGTGACGTGGTCCTTTTCCCAGATATCTCTTTAGTGTCTTTGTCAAGTATTGTTAGCATGCATATAACATTCATGACATTCATACATAATAGCATCATTTTTTTGCATTTTTGCATTCCGTGAAATGTTTGCTTCTATATCACTGGTATAAGTCACACTTACTCATGTAAGTACAAGCCTGTCCCCAGGAGTATATCTCCAAACAGAAAAAAAATACATCTTTTGTTTCCTCGGAAGAGTGTTCCCAAACAGAGAAATACATTTTATTTTCTCTCTCACATTCCCCGGCTGAGCTCATCTCTCGTTTGGAACAATGCCTTGATTGATTTCTTTCTTTCCAGTTCGTTCTTGGATGGAACACTGTCTATAATTAACAAAGCAATAAGCAATAGCCTCATCATCTGAGCTGCTTATCTTTCTCTTCATTCGTAAAATTGTCATAAAAATTCGTCTTCTCAAAGTCAAAATCATGACTATACGAGAAATTTCCCAGCAGTTGTTTTTTCTGTCAAAAAGAAAACCCGTGTCTTTCAATCAAAATGCCCGCATCTTCTCAAAAGAGAGATCCTCGGCAAGACTTTATCCAAGAAAATAGAAACTCATTGGAGTTCTGTTTCTTTCACTGTCTGTTGTTCACAAAGCTGAATATACAGCAATTTTCTAAAGATTTGCCTTGTTATAGTTATCACTTTGCTGATAATTGGTAATATCTTTAAAGCCCGTTTAAAATTTGTTTCTTTCACTGTCTGCTATTCACAAAGCTGAATACATAACAAATTTTTTCTCAAGATTTACCTTGTTATGGTTATCACGTCGCTGATAATTGGTAATATCTTCAGGATTCATTACCATAAACTATCACAAGGCTGATAATTGGTAGTATCATTTTCACTTACCTTAAACATTGTCACAAGGCTGACAGAAGGTAATCTCTTTGTTTCCCAAAGTGAAACAGATATTCACATACTTTGTGAATCATTCTTTCCCCAGCAGGGACGTATTCACAAAATTCCCCACTGTGTCATTTCTTTGATATTTCTCTGGGTGGAACTTTTTCAATCATTTTGCATCATTCGCATTTTTGGTATCTTAGGTCAAAAATTTGCGTATTCTGATATTTAAGTATCTTTACACCTATCAAAACGAATATATTCATCTTCATCTCTCAGGTTAAAGAAACTTAAATAGAGGCATCATACCCAATTTTGACCTAATATACCACCTTACATTTGCATCATTGCATAACTAATGATTGATAGCATTAATCGTATAGCATTCACGTGTCAAAATTAGGGTTTCATCGATTTTCATCGATTCAAGAGGCAACCAATTAGGGTTTGAGTTTTTTCTCACCTCATTTGATCTATCTTGATCAAATCATCAGCCTCTGATCATCAGATACCCATTTCTCTCACAGATCAATCAAGGATCGACCAATTAGGGTTTTGATCGGGCATGAGAATTCTCTGACTTTTTTAACAAGAAATGACTTTTTTGGATAGAGATTGGTCATCATATCTTAGATACAACATCTTGACCTAATTTCTGGATTCAGACCATCACAAAAGTTCACAGACTTCATCCGTCGTTTTCAGAAACATCTGATGAAATTTCATATACACAGAAAAGTCAAACTTTGACTTTTGGTCAAATTTTTCAAAACAAAACTTTTTCCATCATCAAAATACTTCAAATGATCCATCATGATCATAAAAAATCAAAGAATTTGGAAAAGTCAACAAAAAGTCAAAAGTTCTAACACTTAGAAAAATTTCTAAGTGTTGAAATTTCTTATTTTTTCCAAACTTCATGCCATTTTTTCACCAAGTTCCAATTTGAATTTGAAAAAACTCAAAACATGAAAGTTGTAGCTTGTGAAACAAGCTTTCCAAAATGTCCAAGAACTCTCAAATCCATGGAGTCTAGCTATACTTTTGAAATTGAAACATAAGGCTCCATGAAACTTGATTTTTCAAAGTTCACAACTTCAATTATAGGTCATTTTGAGTTTTCTTCATTTAGAAGCAATCCAACCATGCCAAATGGATGATTGAGCTGATAAATATCAGCTAGAGGTAATAATTGAGAGGATTGGATCAAATTGTAAAAATGAGCACATGGTGAAAAAAGGAAGTTTCCTTTTTTGGCAATTGTCTTTCTTACCCCTTAAGTTATCTTTGAATCACCAAAAGCTTGTACCTCTTTGCCTAACATTTCAGAACTTGTTGCCTATAAATAGCTCACAAATTCAAGTTCAATTGACACCAAAGCATCACAAATCCATGCTTTCATTCTTCTTTCTTGAAAATTAAGCAACATAGTGCAAATTGGAGAATTCTTGCATTTTTGAAAAACAGTTGAAAACATGTTAAAATTTGGTGTCTAACATGTTTCAATATCATTATCAAACTTGTTTGTAACTTAAAATCAAACTGAAATCAAGCTAAAACCAGTTTTCACTTTTCATTTTTCCAAACTTTCAAAACTGTCATGGAATTCGAATTTGAAGCTAGGCTGAATTAACTTGTGTTGTAATCATTCAAACATCATCACTATACCTCATAGGAATGATCCAGATCATGAACAACAATCTGTAACTGCTTTAACCTCCGATTTCCATTTTGCATTTTGAGCTTGTGCAGGTCGACTTGGTCAGAGCAATCCAAGCTATCTCATGATGTGTAGACCATTCATACAGCTTCCATACATGCCGTTGGTGCTCAAGCAATCATAAAGCAACAACTAGAAGCACTTAAATCCAGTTTTCGATTCTCACTTTCACAGGTAAGAACACGAAATCCATTCTCATAATTCTTTGATTCTTTTTGAAAAAGCTCTTGGCCAATCTTTTTCTGCACCTAACACGATCAATAACCCTCAAAAAATCCAAGAATCATCAAACATACATCATTTAATTTGAATTTTTCAGTTTAGGGTTCTTAGTGTTCTTCGAAACCTAAATCGTTCTGGGCTTAAAATAAATGCAATTAACAGTTACTATCATGTTCATTGTTCAAAATCGATCAAGTTACGTTTTTACATCGTTCAATTTCGTCGAGAAACGAAGATTTTAGATTAAATTTGGCAATCTGAAGATCAAAATGAAGAACCCAGGATGAGCGCGTGTTCTTCATTGTTTTCAAATTTTGAATTTTTAAAATTTCCAATCTCTCATTTACACGTGTTCTAGCCCACTAAACACAGAAACGCGTTTGGCTCAGTGGTAGCTTGCTTGCTCTTAGTCTTCTCTGACACGTGTTCCACCCTTTGGTCATGGGTTCAACTCCCATCAGGACTATTCCTTTTTTTACAACTTTTCCAATTTTTCATGTTTTTTTACAAAACTTCCACAATTTTTTTGACCAATCAAAACTCCTTATTTTAAGGTGATTTTTTGTACACTTGTCAATAAATGCATCTATTTTGTGATAGTGCAAAAATTTTCAGAAAAAACTTTCATCTGATTATATTTTAATAGAGCCGAAAATGACGTTCTGGACACTTTTTCAAACCTCCTTTTAAGGTGAATTTTTCAAGTTTTCGACTTCCGATTTTTTTCCAAAATTTCTCATAAATGAACCTTGCATTTCAAAACATTTTCAAATCATTTTTCAAAACTTTTCATCAAACTTGCATCTTTTTACCATGACCGATCCGATTTAAACAAAAAAACCGATTTCATCTTCTCTCGAATTTCTCGATCGATCATGGGCCTCCATCACGGTGTAAGTCCCAAAATTCTTTTTATGTACATATTTTTTTTCCTTGTACATAAACAAACAAAAAACATTCTTTTATGTACATATCTTTTTACCTGTACATAATACGGACAAACTTCTTCCGTTTGTTTGCATTTTACACTGCATTCCATTGGTATTGAAAGGAGCATTATTCCCTGTGAAACTGCTTTCAAACCAATGGGCCTCCTTCACGGTGTAAGTCCCATAACATTTTTTTGTGTACATAATATTTCCTTGCATACAATTTCCATCTGTACATAATACAGATACTCTTTTTATACTCAAGTACAGACAAACTTCGATCGTTTGTTTTCGCTTCACTTGTGTATACTCAAACCAATATTTTTGTGTATATACACATTTTTCTTATCAAATACTTTTCAAATATAAAAACTTTTATCTGTACATAACACAGATACTTCTTTTTTTTCAAATACTTTTTATCTGTACATAATACAGATACCTTTTACAGATAAACTTCAATCAATCATTTCCGTTTCATCTGTACATTTTACACTGAATGCCATTGGTATTGAAAGGAGCATTATTCCCTGTGAAACTGCTTTCAAACCAATGGGCCACCCTTATGGTGTAAGTCCCAACCCTCCTATGTACATCCATCTTTATCTGTACATAAAAACTCGTTCGTGTACATATTCATTTCCTTGTACACAGTTCAAACTTGTAGATAATCAAGTTGCGCTCGTTTTAAAACGTTCGTTTCACAGACACTTGTTTATAATTCATAAACTCTTGTAAATAAACATTATGCCTTGTTTATATTTCCTTCATAAACTCCTGTGAATACATATCACACACACACACACACACCTGTTTATACAACTGTCTAATTATAACATAACAATTAGACTAGTTAATAGGTTCCCCAATTTAGCCTCCGCTTGGGCTTCATACAAGACAATTCATCATCAGCATAAGTTAGCCTCCGCTTGGGCTTTATACAAGACAACTCATCTCCAGTTGAGTTTAGCCTCCGCTTGGGCTTCATACAAGAAAATTCATCATCAGCATAAGTTAGCCTCCGCTTGGGCTTTATACAAGACAACTCATCTCCAGTTGAGTTTTGCCTCCTCTTGAGCTTCATACAAGATAATTTATCTCCAGCAGAGTTTAGCCTTCTCTTGGGCTTTGTACAAAGAAACTCTCCCCACAGAGTTTAGCCTCCGCTTAGGCTTCGTATAAGACAAACACTCCCCTGTTGAGTCAGCCTCCTCTTGGGCTTCGTTCAAAAGAACTCCTCATTGAGTTTAGCCTTCTCTTGGGCATCATACAATGAAAGAGATAGGAAATCTCTTAACAGCCTCCTATTGGGCTTCCAATACAATGAATCACCCGCGCTAAGCTAGAACCCTGAAAGGATGGTTTCCCGGTGAAATCACTTTCAAAATCCTCAGAGAGTAAAATTTCCCGGTGAAATTGCTCTTATTTCCAAAAGGATGGTTTCTCGGTGAAATCCCTTTTTAACACAAAGCCAGCCATACCCTATAGCTTCCTCTTGAGCTTCGTACAAGGACCCTCGATGACCCTCGGAATGCCTCCTCTTGGGCTAACAATACAAGGACCCACGGGCTTCTTAAAAGCATCCCTTAATCCAATCAATTTCTCCTCGAGATTTAGACATCTATCATCTCTATGGAAGAAGTATCTCATCTATCACATCACATATAGTCAAAAACTTTTCAAACTTTTTTTAAACTATTTTCAAACAATAACATCTCTTAAACAGTAAGTGGTAACGCTTGTATACTCAAGCAAAACACCCAATGCTTACAGTTAAAAGATTCAATCATTTTCAAACATCTTTCTTAAACATGTAAGTGGTAACGCTTGTACATTCAAGCAAAACACCTAATACTTACGAAGAAAGATTTCAAACAGTCAAACTTTTCAAAAATGTATGTGATGAAATAGATTAGATACATTTTTCATTAATATGACATTTGTCTGTCTCTTACTAACATCCCGTTGCTTTCCACTAGCATAAGTGGGAACTACGATTGCTCTGACTTTCTCAACATCCTTTTGAGAATACGTAGGCACAAGGTCTCATCCTTGCCGAGCAAATTTCTTTCTCCCTCAGACCAAACCATAGAACCCTGTAGATCCGAGCTACAAATGCTCTGATTCCTACTAGGGGATATGTATGCAGAAGATCCACAGATCTTTGCGAGCACAATAATAATAAACACTAGAATCCCACATAATCTACTGTTTCTTAAAATCCAAAGGAGAAACTTTCCCAATCATAGAAGTAGCAATTAAAACACACAAATATATCAAACGTATTCATATATAAAGCTGTAGATAACTACATATATTTAGGGTGCTCCATTTATTCCCTTTATATAACAATCCCCCTTGCTCAGAATCTCCCCAATGCGTTACGTCTAGTTTGCACTAGTCGTTACGCATACCAAAATCAATTGAGGGTATTTCAGCTTTCCCCTTTTTCATAATCATTAAATCATCTTTCTTGTGTTGAAAATAATAAAGCTTGATGCTCGCGGCATCTTTATAAACCAATCAAAAGATTAAATCGTTTCGAGCCAGAGAATCCGAATTCACGTTCGCATCCTCTAGCGCGTCACCTTTTAACGCGAACAACATGGTCGCCTTTCGTGACCGGGAAGTAGAAGATGATTGAACACTCGAGTACACCTGACAATTTGCACTCGTTGTTGATTGATGTAGGAATGGGCTTACAGATGCCATTTGGAGAAGCTGGAGATTTTGCTGGAGGATGAGTCGTACACTAGACTCGATACGTTGTATGAATAGGAGAATCGTCGGAGATGGGTTTAAGATGCCATCTGGAAAGATCGATGCTGGGGAGTGAGCCCTACGCTAGGCTCTGTAGACGTTTCTGGAAGTGAAAGGAGCATGGAGATGGGCTTAAGATGCCATCTGGAGGGAGTCGTATGCTAGACTCCGTGCTCATCTTTGAATGAAGTTATTGATTTGTGTTGGTTTTTTAACCAAATATGCAGCATTCTGAAAGTGGAGAAATGTTGACAAGTAGTCGGAGATGGGCTTAAGATGCCATCCAAGGCAACTGAGTCGTACACTAGACTCTGTAGTTGCTGTTGATAATAAGAGAGAGTCAGAATACACCTTCGTGCTGATTACTCTGAGGGGATAGTAGTTGGAAAAATGTGGACAACTTCCCCTATTGTGCTTCGGGTACTGATCCAATGCCTGTTATCGGAGGATAACTTGTGATCATTCAGATAGTTTTCCCGTCTGGCTTCGGTTATTAATTCTGGATCTGTTGTCGGAGGACAACTAGGGCGGTCGTTCAGATAGTTTTCCCGTCTAGCTTCGGGCATTAATCCTGGACCAGTTGTTGGAGGACAACTAGGGCGGTCGTTCAGATAGCTTTCCCGTCTGGCTTCGGGCATTAATCCTGGACCAGTTGTCGGAGGACAACTAGGGCGGTCGTTCAGATAGTTTTCTCGTCTGGCTTCAGGCATTAATCCTAGACCAGTTGTTAGAGGACAACTAGGGCGGTCGTTCAGATAGTTTTCCCGTCTGGCTTCGGGCATTAATCTTGGACCTGTTTGTTTCAGAAGTGATTTGCACCTGTTTTTCGGAAAAAAACAAAAGAAACTTTGATAGGATATCGTTAGTTTCATGCAGATTATGATGCATGACGATGTGTATGAACGACATATGCATATATTATGACTTTATGAGTAATGTATGAATGATAGATGTTGTGGTATTTCAAAACATATCCATCTTGAAGAAGATGCGGATGTTCTGCTTGGAGATTTCTGACTTCTATTTGGGGACGAAGCGGATTGGAAATCCTGAGAAGAAAGACGACCTCGATTCCTCCGATGCACTATCTGACCAAGTCTTGAGCCTTAGATATTGTTGAGGATGGTAGAGATCGAGAGATGCACCGCTGAGGATCTTGTGCATAGACCCTGTTGGGGAGAATCTAGGAGGTACTCTACTGGGGATCTTGCGCATAAATCCTGCTGGAGAGTATTTAATAGTTGTTGGGAGACCGGGTTAGAAGGATCTGGAGCCCGTCGAAATCTCTGGTTGAGGAATAAAAGATGTAGGTTTCCTCCGATGCACTATCTGACCAAGTTTCAAGTCTGGATACTGCTGCTGCCGGGGAAATGATGATTGCTGAGAGATATTCTGCTGGGGATAAATACCTCTGCTAGAGATGAACCGTTACTGCTCGGAAACTGATGTGACATGGTTCAGCTGATTGGGATCACTGCTCGGGGACTAACGTGATGAAGCTTGGAATGCTGGAACTAATAAAAAGGAAAAAAGTACTCCGCTGAGGAAGGTTTGTAGTGAGCGAAACCTCTGTAGGGATCGTACTCTACAAGGGGACGTATTGGTGACTTTCGTCGTCATCTCAATTCCTAGAGCCTGTAGTAATTACTTTTGTATGTTTACTTTTTGCATGTTTGTGAATATATTCTTATTGTCAAATGCATATAATCATTCAAAACAAACGTTGGACTTTATGCAAGTAACAATAGCAAAAATTGTAAAGAGAAAGAACTCGTATTTATTTGAAATGTGGCGTATAGCCAAGTAGTTTATACACAAGAAAGGTAAAAAGTTATGCGGAAACAATCTCGTTAAGTTCCAACTATGCTAGTACTCATATATTTCAACTATCTCATCTCCTTGCTGTCAGTAGAAAGTGAGTGAATTGATTTTTGCCATTTGAATCTTGAGTGCTGATAGTAGTCTGGAAGTGGGTGATCTGAACGGGACATAGTCGTACGCTAAAATCCCTAACTTTTGCCTAGACCGCCCTTTCGGGTTTTTAGTCTACCGGGATACCCTTTTTTGCCCAAGCCGCCCCTTTCAGGTTTTCGACTTGCCGGGTGTACATGTTTTACATATATCCTTAAGTTTTGCCTGAACCCTTTTGGTTCGCCAAGATGCCCTTATTTTTGCCTAGGCCAGTCGACCTAGCGGGTCTCTTTTATGCGTAGTATTTTTTGACTATGTCTGCGTTTACAGGGTGTGGGAAGTCTTCACCATCCATGGTGCTAAGTATCATAGCCCCGCTGGAAAATACTGTTTTGACTACAAATGGTCCCTCATAGGTGGGAGTCCATTTGCCCCTAGGATCACCTTGTGGAAGAATGATGCGCTTGACTACTAGATCACCGACTTGGTAGACTCAGTGTTTGACCTTCTTGTTGAATGCTCTGATCATTCGCTTTTGATAGATCTGTCCATGGCAAATGGATGCGAGTCGTTTCTCATCAATCAAATTAATCTGGTCAAGGCGAGTCTGGACCCAATTGTCTTCGCCTAACTCTGCGTCCTGGAGGACTCTGGTTGAGGGTATCTGAACTTTGATGGGTAGAACTGCTTCCATACCGTACACAAGAGAGAAGGGGGTTGCCCCTGTTGATGTTCGTACTGTAGTGCCATAACCATGAAGAGCAAATGGTAACATCTCATGCCAAACTTTGTAGGTCACTGTCATCTTTTGTATAATCTTCTTAATGTTCTTGTTGGCAGCTTCCACTGCGCCATTCATCTTAGGCCGATAAGGAGAAGAGTTGTGATGCTTGATCTTGAACTGCGTTCAGAGTTCGGTGATCATCTTGTTGTTGAGGTTAGAGCCGTTATCTATGATAATCCTTTTGGGAGTTCCATATCGACAGATAAGATTATGCTTGACGAATCGAGCCACAACATTCTTGGTAACATATGCAAACGAGGCTGCTTCTTCCCACTTGGTGAAATAATCAATTGCCACAAGGATGAAACTATGTCCGTTGGAAGCTATGGGCTTGATTTCTCCGATCATGTCAATGCCCCACATTGCAAACGGCCAAGGAGCGGTTAAAACATTCAACGGTACTGGAGGTACGTGTACTTTGTCGGCATATATCTGGCACTTGTGACAAGATCGAGCATAGCGGTGACAATCAGCTTCCATGGTGGACCAATAGTAACCTGTTCTCTGAATCTTCTTATCCATCGTATGTCCACTGGAATGGGTACCAAATGCGCCTTCGTGTAACTCTTCCATAATACGTTCCGCTGTTTTCCGGTCTACACAGCGGAGTAAACACAAGTCGTGGTTGCGCTTGTATAAGATGTCGTTGCTGAGGAAGAATTTGGATGCAAATCTTCTAAAGAACTTCTTATCGTTGACAGATGCCCCTGCGGGATATTCCTGAGTCTCAAGATACCTTTTCACATCGTAGTACCAAGGTTTCTCTTCTGTATCAAGCTCATGACAATATGCTAGTTCGTCAAACTTCTCAATGATAATCTGGCGAACCTCGTTGTCTCATCTGACCTTGAACATAGATGTCATAGTAGCTAATGCGCCTGCCAACTGATTCTCTTCTCGTGGAATGTGATTGAGAGTGATCTCTTCGAAGTAGGGGATCAAACTCAAAACATGCTCTCGATATGGAATGAGATTTGGATGCTTCGTATCCCACTCGCCTTTAATCTGACTGATCACTAAAGCTGAGTCTCCATACACTTGTAAGAACTTGATTCTTAAGTCAATAGAAGCTTTGATACCCATGATGCACGCTTTGTACTCGGCCATGTTATTGGTGCAACTGAAGCAAAGTCTGGCGGTGAAAGGCGTATGTTCGCCCGTAGGGGACGTAATGATGGCGCCAATGCCATTGCCAAGTGAGTTTGAGGCTCCATCAAAGACCATGGTCCATCGGGATCCTTGTTCAGGTCCTTCGTCTGGGCCTGGTTCTTCGTAATCTGTAACTAGTAAAACATCTTCATCTGGAAATTCGAACTGCATAGGCTGATAGTCATCTACGGCTTGATGAGCCAAATGATCGGCTACTACACTTCCTTCGATCGCTTTCTGAGAAGTGTACTAGATGTCGTACTCGGTCAGGATCATTTGCCATCTTGCTATTCTTCCGGAGAGAGGTGGTTTCTCAAATATGTATTTTATCGGATCCATCTTGGAAATCAACAAGGTAGTGTGAGTCAACATGTACTGTCTTAGTCGGCGAGCAGCCCAAACCAAAGCGCTACAAGTTTTCTCGAGCTGTGAGTATCTTGTTTCACAGTCGGTAAACTTTTTGCTAAGGTAGTATATTGCATACTCTTTTCGACCAGACTCGTCATGTTTCCCCAACACACACCCCATTGAGTTCTCTAATATTGTCAAGTACATGATGAGAGGTCTTCCTTTGGCGGGCAACATCAGGAAATCGTCGTTCCATTCCACTACTTGATCTTTCTTCAGTAGCTTGAAGATTGGTTCACAAGTAGCATTTAAATGTGCAATGAATCTGGCAATGTAATTCAATCGGCCCAAGAAACCTCTGACTTCCTTCTCGGTGCGGGGAGCTGGCATCTTTCGAATTGCTTTAACCTTGGCGGGGTCAACTTCAATACCTTTTCCGCTAACAACAAATCCTAGGAGTTTACCGGATCTGACTCCAAAGGTGCACTTGTTGGGGTTAAGTCTTAGTCTGTACTTCTTCAACCTATCAAACAATTTCCGCAAATGATCAAGATCTCCTTCTTCAGTCTGTGATCGAGCTATCATGTCGTCGACGTAGACCTCTATCTCGTGACGAATCATGTCATGAAATAATGCCACCATAGCACGCTAATAAGTGGCGCCCGCGTTCTTCAGCCCGAACGGCATGACCTTGTAGCAGAAAGTGTCCCACTGTGTAACAAAAGTCGTCTTCTCCATGTCTTCAGGAGCCATTTTGATCTGATTGTAACCGGAGAAACCATCCATGAAGGAGAAGACCTTATGCTGAGCAGTGTTATCAACCAAAACATCAGTATGAGGAAGTGGAAAATCGTCTTTCGGACTTGCTTTGTTCAGATCTCTGTAATCCACACACATTCGAACTTTGCCATCCTTCTTAGGCACGGGAACCACGTTTGCAACCCACTGTGGATAAGAAGTAACAGCTAAGAAACCAGCGTTGAATTGTTTCATAACTCCGGCTTTGATTTTCTCAAACATCTCAGGCCGCATGCGACGAACCTTCTGTTTTACAGGGAGAAAACCTTCTTTTGTTGGTAACTGGTGTACCACAATATCAATGTCCAAACCTGGCATCTCTTCGTATGACCAAGCAAAAACCTCAATATAATCTCGTAGCATCTTAATCAATCTCTCTTTGACACTGTTCTCAAGACCCGCTCCTATCTTGATCTCTTTCCTATCTTTGTCAGTACCTAGATTCACGACCTCAACCGGCCGGCTCTTCGTGTGGCTGTATAACTCGTTCTTCTTGCTGAAGCAATCTGACAAGTTCTCCTGGCACTTTACAATCTTCCTCACCTTCGTCTTCGGCTTGGTAGATCGGATTACCGAAGTCATATTTAGCAATAGCATAGCTGTTATCAACGAGATTCGGAGTGATTCTGCAATGTATGACGTGGGTGGTGTGTGTAAGAAACACATAGCTTTTTGAAGGGGTGATAAAGTAAAGGAAAGAAAGCAAAAATTAAATGCAAAAGTCCAACGATTTTATTGAATGAAAATATGCAAATGACAGATAATAACCCTCACAAACGAGCCGTGATGCCCCGGGCAAGGCACTAGGCTTTAGAGTTCATTGTTCAAAACATAGAAAATACGAAAAGCAAAACAAAACAAGAGCAATTACTCCTGTCTAAAGGAGATTGGTATGAAGTCTTCAGTCTTCCAATTGTTGAGTCCATTGTCGGGAGTTGGGAAGATCCAATTGCTGATGTCGAAGTCGCTGTCGTCATCTTCTATAGCATGGATTCCGCTCTGGCTGATGCGGAAAGAAAGTTGGCCGGCACGTTCACGGCGTATCATCTTCTGACCTTTGATGGTGAAGCCTAAACCCGTCTTGTCAGATTTGAAAGGAAGATCAGGGAGCTGTCCCAAAATAGTACTACCTCCTTCTTTAACAGCGGCTCGAGCATCTTTCAGCGAGGCCATCCTAGGAGGAACTGGCGTAACTTCAGGAGTGACGGGAGAGGCAGCAGGCATGACTCTGGGGATTGTTTCAAAAGCTTGACAGGGAGTCTCGAAGAATTCACCCTCCACCTCGAGGTATCGGAACGACTGCAGATGACTGACCATATACTCTTCTTCACCATATACTGTAACAACCTTCCCTTTCACCGGTACTTCACCGATGCAAGGTAGAGGTAATGCCTTCCCATGTATCCAAGGCGCCCAAGTAAGAGTAGTCGGACGGATGTCCATGACAAAGAAAGTGGAGTCAAAGTCCGGGAACCGACTTTAACAGAGTGAGTCTCCAAGTCTGTTCGTTTAGAACCATCAAAAGCTCTCACAATTATATCACTGGGTCTCAGAAACAACCCTTCGAAATCAAGTTGATCAAAAGCAGTCTTCGGAAGAATATTCAAAGCAGAACCGGTATCCACCAAGACATGAGATAGTGTAGAGCCCTTGCATTCAACAGAGATGTGCAAGGCTTTGTTGTGTTTCTTTCCGTAGAGTCAAATCGACATCGAGAAGCTAGGCCGTTGTTGGCAGCCAGGCTAGCAATGCAAACTTCAAACTGGTCAGTAGTAGTGTCTTGCGGTACGTGGGCATTCTTCAGAAACTTCACCAAGGCATTAGCATGAGCCTCAGAGCACAAGAGCAGAGCAAGCATGGAGATCTTGGACGGAGTTTGTCCCAACTGTTCCACAACATTGTAGTCACTCTTCTTGATAATCTTCAGAATTTCCTCTATTTCTCGTTGGAGGTGTCTTGTGAACTTCCTTTGGTACTTCGGGTGAGCAGGATGAGTCACGGTTCTTTCCTCTCGCTTGGGAATGGATTGAATATTGGAATGCGAATGGAGTCGCAGTGTCTTTTGGAGGAGAGATATCTGGAGAGAATACTCTTCCGGTTCGAGTCACCTTACTTGATCCGGTGATATTGTCAATGTCAGGAATGGTAGCTTCAACTGTAAGATCTTCAATGGTTAGAGGGTCTTGCTTGACACCATGATAGTAAACATCAGCTCCATAGTTCTAAGGGATAGCTTTGTCGGAGGAATATGGAACTGGTCTTGGAGAAGTAATGATGAGAGGCGCCACTCTAGGCACAGGATCAGCAGAGGAAATCCTTATGGTGTTAAAATCAGCATAGTCTTCTGGGAAATCGTCACCCCATCCGGTTGCCTTAACATCTTCAATAGGAATCTTGTAGCTCTCAGGAACAGTGTACTTCACCATGTAATCATATTTTCCACTTGGCTGCCCCAAGGTATCCCACACAGGTGGTGCAGTTTCATTCGCATTGTCAATCTTCAACTTAGACATTTCTTCACACATCTTCTGCACAGGCGGTTTCAAGAATAGTATCTCACGGTTATCCATCATGCACTGAACACGTCTTCTCAACCAAGCACAACCATCGTGTGCGATAAGCACCAACAATTCTCGGGCATCCCGGATTGACACCGCTTGCAGAAATTCTTCTTAATGACCATCGAGGAATGGTCAAGTCATCTATGTTGAAAACATAAGTATCCTCACCAACAGCATCGGAACTCTTGTCATGGTTAGGCATGGGCGCATTGATCACATTCGGAGTCTCAACGGGAGGGTCAAACTCAATGCTTAGCTTCAATCATATCTTGAATCTTGTTTTTTGAGCCCAACAATCATCGACTATGTCCAGGCTATTGGAGTGGTAAGCACACTTAGCATTAGGATTGTATCTCAAGAGGAAGTGTTGGCGTTCGAGGAGGATCCTCAAGGTAATCGCTCGCTTTCAACATGTGTTGCAAGGCTTGCGACAAAGGCATGTTGATCTTCAGAACTGCCTTCGTGGCGCATTCTCGTTACGCGTTGTCTCGTTGAGATTGGCCGATGTAGGATTGGAGATCACAACGCCCAAAGATTGAGCGGTCGGTCTTGGCTCGGCTTTTCTGACCATACACAGCATTAGCTTCTTTCTTACCACCAAAAGATCTCTTCGCAGCATTTGAAGATGACTCTACATGAATCTTTCCACTCTTGACACCAGCTTCAATGCGTTCACCTGTCAATATCAACTCGGTGAACCCGGCTGATGAGTTTCCAATCAGATGATTGAAGAATGGGCCTGTCAGTGTTCCCATAAACATATCAACCAACTCCCTATTGGACAAGGGTGGTTAAACTCTGCCTGCTAGATCTCTCCACTTCTGAGCATACTCCTTGAACTTCTCATCACGACCCATAGACATGCTTTGTAGTTGCATGCGAGTGGGTGTCAATTCAGCATTGTACTCATATTATCTGTAGAAAGCATCTGCTAAGTCACTCCAAGTACGGATACGGTCATTCTCTAGCTGATAATACCATTCCAACTGAGTTCCGGACAAACTCTCTTGAAAATAGTGCATCCACAACTTTCTGTCATCAGTGTGGGGGTTTATCTTCTGAACATAAGACTTCAAATGCAACTTTGGACAAGACATGCCATCATACTTGGCAAAAGTAGGAACTTTGAACTTGGGAGGAATCACAACACCAGGGACAAGACTCAGATCATCAAAATTCAGCCTCGACATCTTCAGGTTTTCAAGTTGCTTGTACTTGTCATCTTCATCAGAATATTGGCCATCATCATAATTCTTTTTAGGTTCATGCTGGCTTCCTTCGCCATCACCCTTGTCACTTTGCTCATCCTCTTTCTTGATACTTCCTTCAGAGAGTTCTATACGACTGACCACTTTAGGACCACCTTTGTAGCGTCTATCCATGTTGAGGAGACCAACAACCTTCTTCTTTCTGTTGATGAGCTTCTTCAGATCTTCTTGGCCTTGGACCAAACTGGTGAACATCTGTTGAAACTGAGCATTCTGAGCTTGGAGATCTTTGACAGACTGTTCAAGAGCCATTTCTGCTAAAATAAATAGCGAGAAAATGAGAAAACCAATCTTCAATGTACCTGTGATGCAATGTTATGCTATGATATGCAATGTTTATGCGAATGCTATGCAATGTTTTCAAGGACCTTAGAGATTTAAATTTGTTAAACAAGCAATGAACAAACATTTATTAGTACTTCTTTTATTATTCTTTTTCTTTTTAAGTACAAAAGGTAGTTCAAAACAATAAAGGAAAAGCATATAAATCCTAGAGCTCTAAGTCTCCCATGGGTGCTTCCTTTTGATGCTGAGGTAGGTGTTGATGCTTCGCTCCTCGTGAAGTAGCTTGGTCAATTCTAGCACTTTCTTCTCACTTGCATAACACTGAGCTTCAAAGGTATCCCTCTCTTCTTTAAGCTGAGCCCAAGATCTCTTCAAGTCTTCAAAATCAGTAGGCATGTCAGGATGAAGAACAGCATAGGATTCGTCACCTATAGCAACGGGTTCCATAATTACTGGTAATACAGGCGTGAATGGCATCATGAGGTTTTGAGCTCGAGCTCTCACCCATTTAAGGTAAGGTTCCCAAGGAATGGAGTTTTGGTGCCCCAAAGTGTTGGTATCGATCTCCTTTACCATGCCCTAAGCGTGTATGAACCTTCGTCGGTAATTCTGGAGATCGTGGTTGTAATCGAACACAATATCTTGGAGAAGCATATCATGTGGACCATCTCCTCGAGCAAAACCAAACTGACGTAGAGCTAGAGAAGGGTTGTAAGTAATACCTCCTCTTATACCAAGTAGCGGTACATTAGGGAATTCTCCACAACGCTCAATGAATGTGAAGTCCTTTTGAGAGAAAAGACTCCAACGGGTATCTGAATGAGAGAGTGACATTAGTCTTTGAGACCATCTCAACCTTTGTTCGTTCTTCAAAACTGATGGAGGAAGGTGCGAAATAAACCACCTGGAAAGTAACGGTATGCAACACATGAGAGTTCCTTGTCTCTTAGTAGTACGAGTGTGGAGAGAATGTAGGATGTCTCCAAGTAAGGTAGGCACAGGATTACAGGTAAGGAACAATTTGATGGCACTGACATCTATGAATTGATCCGAGTTAGGGAATAGAACCAAACCATAGATTAGCAAGGCTACTGAAATTCCTGGCAGCAAATACTTAATGTCACAGAGAATGTTATGACACAGTATCTGACACTGCTTTGACAATTCACACAGTAAATATAGAAAGCAGTAAATAACACAATAAGTTGTTCACCCAGTTCGGTTCTAACAAACCTACGTCTGAGGCTACCAAGCCGTGGATAAAGTTCACTATTAGTAGTATCAATTCAAAGACTCACACCAACACACTGTTGACCTTCTCACTTAATCACTACCCAATGACCCTTTTACCTAAGTCCTACTTAGATATGAGTTCTACCACTCCCCTCAATCAACGCAGTGATATCAACCTATTGACTAATTGAATTGTGAAGACACACTTCAATAAAATATCTTGATCTTTCTTCAAAGCTTTAATCAAGAGACAAACACGTGCTTTAAAGCTTTGAGTGATAAACTACCTTACAAAGAAATCCTAGTCCAATGCACTTATCAATTGATAGTTGCTTGGCTCACAAGAGAAACTAGAATTACACAATACCAATGTTACTAACCTTAATACACAAATTACAACCTGCAATATCTTCAATAAACTCGAGACGTGGTGTAGAGTGGTTGAATTCTTTATATAGAAGCATCCCGAATCTTCGTTTGGGCTTCCATAAAGATAGCTAGGGTTTACTTAATTTCTCCTAAAACATGGTTTGTTCAACAACGGTTTAGGTTTAATTAAGATTAACCTAGCAGCCACGTGAGCATGCTTTCTAATAACAAAAACATAAATAAAATGCTCAACAAACTTCGAAAAATCTCAGAAAAACGATTGCAGAATGTCACATCGAATGTCATAACATCCGTTATGACATCGAGGAATTTCAAAGATGACTTTTAGCTTCCCGCCTGAAATGTACTTTTACCATCCTTGTCCAGTAGGATTTATCTTCAATCTCTGAATGTCATGACATCTATCAAGACATTTCTAAAGCCTAGTTTTACCAAACTTGATGCCAACTTAAAACACTAACAGCTACAATATCTTCAAATGCATGGAAACTCATAACTTTGAGGAATTCTCGGGCTTTCTTTATCAGAAACTTGGCAAGTAAACCCTTAACTCCGCTTCTTGTTTTCCAATTGGCTTCAATGTCTGAGCGCTTAAGATGTAAGGCTGATGCAATGTCTTCGTACTTAGGAACCTTTTCTAGACCGGTGAATGGCATTTGGTCAAGAATAGGTACCCCAAGTAGCTTAGAGAACTCTTCCAAGGTAGGAACTAACTGATAATGTGGGAATGTAAAGCAATGGTGTTTCGGATCGAAGAACTGGAATAAGACATGCATCATATCTTCTTCAAACCGGAGGTAACCAAGTCAAGTAAATAACCATGTCTTTTGATAAACTGAGCATGGTCGGGAATTTCTGAAACCAATTCTTTGAGCTGAGAAGGTATACCCATGAAGTTAATTCGGATAGTCTTTCTAGAAGCCATAACACCCTACAAAACAGAGCAAAGATAAATCCCTAGGTCCTTGAAATAGTTAGAAATGATATGCAATGTGAATGATGTCATGATGTCATGTTTGGCACACACAAGAAAATCACACAATGAGCCTAGGTTTAAGGCTTGCAAGAGGTATAGGTGATTACCCCACCAAAAGTTTGAGTTGGTTCATCCTGTCCTATAATAGTAACCGGGTTCTAGGAATCTCATATCATTGATCTTTCTCGTAGCCGTTTATTTCAATACGACTACCAAGTGGTCGACCGAAAATATCCCAAAAGTATGATCTCAATGAGCGTAGCATCGAGTATCAACCAACCTCGGTCTACACCAAAGCCGGCCATCTCACTACCTTCTAATGGCCAAGATGGGTCAATTAAGGTTCTAAAAGTTTAGTTAGCGATGACACACACGAAGCCAAATACTATCCTCAACTTGGGAATGAAGAGTATCGGGACATCCAAAGTGTCACGCTAACGTAGCCATCATGTTGACCGCTTTGATATCTAACGGCGACGATTTATTGCTACTTACCTAAAAGGAAACCGGATCCGGGTGTAGGATCCCCCACAAATATAATACCCAAGCAACCCTTAAAGATAAAGCATACAAATCAAACAGAAAGCAATAAATGTGATCTAGAAATCCCTAAGGCAATTCTCTTTAGGGTGTCTGAGTCGCCACATGAATGGTGAACCGACTTTGTAGGTTTTGTATCGCAAATGTGCGGATAGCAAGAGTCGCCACCGACTTTTCTTTTATCCAATTAAGGGAAGGTAAAAAGTACAGAAAAAGACCTTTGTTAGATTCTGAGTAAGGGAGAAGGTTATGAAAAGGGAAGGTATTAGCACCCCTTTCCATCCGTAGTTACCTACGGACTCTTAGTTGCTCTAGATCACTTTAAAAATGTGCTTTCTGTGTGTTTGAAAAAAATGTTTTGAAAAGGTATTTTACTTTGACTTTGTAATGATTCATGTAGGAATGTATACAAAGTGTTCGGAAATGTTTCGTTTTTGAAAAGAGTTTGAACTTTGAAAAAAGTGTGAGGTGTGAAAAATATTTGATTTGAGCAAGCAACTAAAAGTCTTATAACCTACTCAGAATTGGTCGTTTTCGTGTTATTTTACGTTTCCTTTAGAACAGTGCTATCCATACCATTAGTTGGTAGGTAACCTTATTCGTTGGATGTAAGCGGGACATTCGAAGGGACATCGTATGGTCATAGAAAGCAACTTGTAGGAAGTATCCTAGCACATTCGAAGGACTATCATCATTTTCGAGGCGACAATCGAGGTCAAGATCATGTATTCGTGGCGACATTGTGGGTCTTAAGATCTTTGTATCGAAGGGACTATGATGATTTGTTTTGAAGACAACGGTGCTAGAATACCACGCTCGAGGACATGACCATATTTGAATTGAAGGCGTGAGAGAATTACCTAAGGGTGCATGTGTGAAAAAGATCTCGATATATGTTATCTTGAAAATTAGTGGCTATGTTAATTTTATCTTGCCATAAACTATTACATTACATTAATAATAATAAATTAAACCATAAATGAAAAAAAAACTGAATAAGAAAAAATGCAAGCATCTGGAAATAACACAAATATGCTAAAATAATTTTTTGGGTTTTTTTGGATGCAATTAAATAATTAAAAACTAATTAAAATTGATTTAAATGATAAATTAGGAATAAAATTAAATATGCATGCAAAATAATATTTTTTAATTTTATAAATTAAATAAACATTTTATGAAAATAAATGCAAAAGGAAAAAATATTTTGATGATTTTTAATGCATGAGAAAAAATATTGAAAAGAATTAAAATTGTATGCAAAATATTAAATAATAAGAAAATAGAAAAATAGAGTTTGCAAACTTGTAAAAATAACATGCCATGGCCAAGGATCGAACTGGAGACCTTCCACTCGCAACTCCACGCCTTTGCCATCTGATCTGGAGTGCACGCGTGTCACTGAATCGGAACGGATGGTGTATGAACAAGTGTCGCCTTCCTGTTGCACCAATCACGCGCCAAGAACTTCATCGTTCTCATTTGAATCCTGGGAATTTTGCGTCGGCCTCAGAGTGACGCTATGACCCCTACAAATTCTAAAATCAAGCACAAGCAATATAAATTCAATTCAAAGGCATGGTTCGATTGGATTCATCATTCTAAATATGATGGTGGTATTCGTTTTGTCCAATTTATCCTATTTCGTGTGATCCCAATTCGGTCCATGGAACCCTAGCCATGGCAAGTTTCGATTCCGGCCATGAAAACTCAATCAAACTATGCAGAAACCTTGCAAACTTCCATCTAAACACAAAACAAACCACAAAACATGTTAAAAATGCATGAGAATTAAAATACGATTTTGAATTTTTCTTGAATAAACCGAATTCGGATTCTCCAATTCTTGATGGTTTTGAGCAATGTGAGAGTCTGGATCGACTCAAGAGATATCAACGAATGCAATGGACACCTTAGAATCGATTGAAAACAGCTGGAACTAGGGCTGCAATTTGCTTGTGTACCACGATTTTTTGAGTTGCAATAAGGGTTTCTCCAGCCAAATTCTCTACCCTAATTCGTGTGGCATGAGTTATGTATATATAGTAGAAGGATTTGGAGTTAATTTGAGGAAGAATCAATCACTAATCAATGCAAATCAAATTTGATTTTGTACAAAATCAAATTTTCATATTTTGATCAATTTTCAATCAAATCTTGTCATACCAATCCAAATTTCGAAATTTGCTGGCTTTGTTGAGTTGCTTGGATCTCAAGGAAGAGAGAAAAATCAAGTTTGCAATTAATTTTGATTTTATACTTTATTTTTGAATTTAATTTGTATTTAAATGAATAAATTCCAAATTAAATAGAAAAATAAAATAAAAATTCGTGGCATTGGGCTTGGATATTCCTAATTGTATAAGGAACAAGTGTGGATGAAGAAAAAGTAAGCCCATTTGCAAAAAAATTTATTTTTAGAAGCATCTCTCTTTGTGCACTCTTTCAAAATTTCCCAACTTATGAATGGTGTATCTTGCTCAATTGTCCACATTTTTGAGTGTTCTTGGACTTTTTGGAAAGCTCTAAGAGTCCTCTAACCAACCTTTTTGGTCTCATCTCAATTGGAGTTTCCATGCTCAATATATCCTCAAAACAAAATGTTGACTTTTTGTTGACTTTGAAAATGACCTGTAATGTTTTGAGCCATACCTCTCAAATGAAGCATTTTTTGGACATTCTTGTGAGACATGAAGTTGTAGAGAATTGAATTTCCTTCAAAACAAGAGGTGGTGGAAAAATTTCTGAGAAAGTATGAGAAAGTTATGATCAGTCAAAGTTCAGTTGACTTTTCACCTAGAAACCCTAATTTAGAAAGTTTGACTTTTGAGCAAATCTTGAGTTTTCTTGATGAATCATGATCAACCCTTGATCAAATGATGAATGTAACTTTAAAATGAGGATGTTGACCAAAAATCATGAAGTTTGACTGTATGTTGACCACAGTTGACTTTTTGTCCAATACAACTGATTTTCAACCATCTGAGCAATTGTCTGAGGAAATTTGACTTGTGGAGCTTGAAACTTGACATGGAGAATCTTTGAAGCATATGAGGAGGCATGATAACCATTGGAGATGTTGGAAGTCCATCTTGATCTGATAGATACCAAACCCTAGTTTGGGTTGATTGTCTAGGAGAGAGTTTGTCTGATCAACTCTTGAGGAATCCTTGAGTATGGATGTATGAGATGTCTTGAGAAGATGGAGGGAAATTTTGGGGTATGACACAAGCAACTAAAAGTCTTATTACCTACTCAGAATGGTCGTTTTCGTGTTGTTTTACGTTCCTTTAGAATAGCGCTATCCATACCATTAGTTGGTAGGTAACCCTATTCGTTGGATGCAAGCAGGACATTCGAAGGGACATCGCATGGTCATAGAAAGCAACTTGTAGGAAGTATCCTAGCACATTCGAAGGGACTATCATCATTTTTCGTAGGCGACAATCGAGGGTCAATATCATGTATTTGTAGGCGACATCGTGGGTCTATGATCTTTGTATCGAAGGGACTATGATGATTTGTTTTGAAGGCAACGGTGCTAGAATATCTCTATGTTCGAGGGACTTGACCATTTGAATTCGTAAAGGCAACGGGAGAGAATTACCCTAAGGGGTGCATGTGTGAAAAGAGTGTGCCAAATTCAGATATGTTATCTTGAAATTATAAGTGATCTATGTCCAATTTTTGTTTGCCATACACGCCTAATTACTAGCAGTTTATAGGGTGCGGAAAGTAAATTGCGGAAAGTAAAGTGCGGAAAGTAAATGCCCTACGCTATTACATGACTTTGGGGCAGATACATAATGAGAGTGCGGAAAATAAAAGTCTTAATTAAACTATTACATCCCATAGGCAATTACATAATTGGAAAAGAAAAGCAAGAAAAATCGTCCGAAACGGTATAACCTGTAAACAGATACAAAATCGGAAAATACGAGGAAATTGCATAAGAAGAAAATGTTAGTAAAAATAAGTATTTTTGAATGAGAAATTTTTTTGTGTTAATAATGACATAACTATGATAAGATAAATTTTTGGTAATTTTTGGAGTTGGTTTGATAATTTAAAAACAATTAAAAGTCATTTAAATGATTAATTAGAAATTAAATTAAATATGCATGCAAAAATAATAATTTTTATATTAAAATTTAAATAAACATTTTTCTGATGATTATGCAAAAAATAAATATTTTTGGAGTTTTTTAAATGCATGAGAAAATTATTTGAAGATAAATTAAATCTATTATCTAACTATAAAAATGATAGTACCTGGAAATTACCACATCAACCCAACTGCTAAAATTCCATTTTGGTCTATTCCATGAGGGTAGAATTGTAACTTCCTAAAATGCTGCAACCACATTCATCGGAATCATGTGGCACCACAATTTTCTCCCATTTTTCAATTATTTTTTTTTTACAATACAATCCCAATATTTTACAAAACACAACTAATTGGAATATGGGGTTTTACAATTTCATCGTAACCCAACCACATGGGGAATCCCAAACGTCTTTCTATTCCCCATGCCAATTCAAATTTGTATGGAACACCAAGAGTTTTTATCTCTTCCTTCAATATTTCCACACTGTGTACTTATGAATTACTTAACACCTTTCAATCCTTTTCATTCACGCAAGCCATTGATTCACGCGTCCCTTTCGTATTCCTTCACGCAAGCCTGACTGGAAGGTTACAAACGCTGATTCTCTCTGCAAATCACTCCGATAGGATGTATGTTGCTGATTCTCTCTTCAATTTCGCTTACTGAATTTTCGTTTTCCTTATGTTTTGATTTTGATAAATCTGGTTGCAGATACACACAACCACGTCGACAACCATCCATCTTCAACAAAATTCCTTCGCGGCTAGGAGAAAAATGGTATGTTTCTGATCTCGATTTCATCTTTTGATGTCCCGTGTTTCTGCATAACCACTTATTTTGTAGTTTTTATGTCCTATACCTTCCGATGATTCCCTTTACTGGGTGTGTGATTATCCGGAAGGAGATATTCGTCTTTCGATGGGAGATTGGATTAATAGGAACTATGATTATTTTGAGTTCCTTACACCTGAAATGAGAAACTCCTCTCTTCAACTTCAAGGCCCGTGTTATCCTGTTATATTTCCCAGTGTGAATGGTGAGTAAACTATACCTTACGGTGCTCTTTGGTTATTGACCCCCTTTTACAATTTCTGGTTCTAAAAGAGTGTTTTGTTTAGTTTACTGGAGTTGCCAGTTTATTGCCCGGGCGTCAAACACATCGCTGAAGCATTGGGAGCTGATGGGTGGAGTTAGTATTAATGAAGACATTGTTATTGATAAGTCAATTCACAAGTCTATATCAAGTTATCACAAACCATATGGTGTTGAGAGCAAGACCAATGGCACGAAAATTTCAGCATTCGTTGGTATGTCTTGACCCAAAGCGTTTTCATTTTATAAATTGCCATAAAATCTTTGCTGCATGATACTTCCTTTCATTAACCATATTATGTTGATGTTGAACCACAGATGCAAATGGGAAAGAGTACAAAGAACCATGGGTAAGTGTACTGAGTGAAATAAATCTGCCGTTTTATTCATTTTCTATTTATATTTGTTTCCCGTGTGAATGTAATTATGTAACTGCAAATGTAATTGTTCATGCGTGTTCCATCCTAAAGTATTGGCTGTTGGATGTTGCTACAGGACCTGTACAGTGATTATCCAATATCTCTTCCCTTGAGGAAACCATATTCAGGCAACCCAGGTAAATTCCAGGAATTATCTTTGATTATAAACCAAAAAAGAAAAGAAAATTAGTATAGTAAATTAGATGGAATTTCAATTTCACAAGAGTTGAGTGATACAAATTATTCTATTTGGTAACTAAATTTGCTCTGCAGTTTTACATGATTATGATATTTTAGATTTACCATTACATTTATGTATCATCAATCTTCCACTGGAGTGAGTTAAGTTGAAAATTAAACACACTTCGTTGTTATGCTATGTATTATGTCCTATGTATATTGTCCTATGTATTATGTGATGTTGAATTAAAATGTGTCATGATTTGTATTTATAGAGGTACATGGCTGACATAGGAAAGGCATGGCCTGTGCTGATTGTTTGTGGAGGGATTTTACCTCTTCTACATCGTGATTTGGCTCATGATGATTCGGCATTTTGTTGCCGCAATGCCGTGGATAATGGTTTTCTTTAGTGTTCTAATAATATCGGTCACAATGTTCTTCTACGTAAAGGTTAGGATCTCTCATAGTCATAGGTTGTTTCGATTTCTAGAATCAAATGTGTGCCGCCTTATGGAAGTATCATTATCTCGATGTAAAAACCTATGAATTCCTTACGAATTAACTTATTGTTAGTTTCTTTATTTGGATTTTGGACAAACATTAGTGAAATTGTTTCTTCCTAATTTTTCATTGGATGGATTGGAAATGATGCTATTTCTCCCATCATTCTTGAGCATGATCCTTACATCAATGTATTTGGGCGGGTGAGTAACATCCTATTTTGTAAATGGTTTCGTGTTTTGAAGTCTTCAAAGGCGATTATTTTTCCATGTGTATGTCTAACTAAATGATTTTATTTTCGGAGTTGACTCATCTACGTCGTGATTGTACTTATGACTCTTATCATGGTGTTTCCATTCGACTTCAATTGCTATCGTGACGCATCCTTATGGAATCATCAGTTCTGAAGGCAAGCATTACTTTGTGATATGAAACTATAAAAACTATTTTCTAATTTTGTTCTATGAATTCATATCTGATGCTAACTATGTTCACAGGTAGCTGCAAAAGTGATAGGAGAAGTCCAAGCACTCATAAGACTTGGTTAGAGGTAAGAAAAATTGCTCAAATCTCACCGTGGAACATGAAAAATTGCTCAAATCTCACTGTCGCTTGTGTTTTGTCATTTGTTTGAATTTACGTATTTTCTGTGTTTAACTCTTTGTGAAGGTTTTCATCAGTGTCGATAGGGTACAAGAATGTAAGTGTTCTCCAAGGCGTGGTAACCAACTATGTGAAACCTCATATACCTCTTGAAGTTATGTGGACATATAATGATTACATGGATGAATATAAGGATTTCACACTCGATCCTGTTAAGTTTGATTACATGGATGAATATAAGGATTTCACACTCGATCCTGTTAAGTTTCCGGTAGAGAAAATGAGTTTTTTTTTATATCCTTCATAAATATGGTCAAAAATACAGAGTTATCTTGGATCCAGGTACCTAATTGTAACACCATAAACACAAGCAGTAGTAATGCTACATCATAACGGATTTTGTCGATTTTGTTATTGTTTTGAGGCAAAATGCTACATCATAACGGATTTTGTCGATTTTGTAATTGTTTTGAGGCAAATTTTGTATTTAGGTATCCTGCTGAAGCTTGGAATATATTTCAACCGGAATGTTTCAATAGTAAAGCCTCCTATAGGTTTATGTTTTTTCTGAAACCCGAGTTGTATCAATTATGATCAATCATATTTAAATTCTCTTTTAATATTATAGGTTTGATACTGTTTCATATTGTATCAATATTTTATACATTAGAATATATAAAAATATGAAAAATAATTAAATCAAAACTTTACAAATATATCTTTTGAATGGAGGTATTAATATTATTTAATTTTATTATATATAGAAATTATTTTGAATGGTAACATTAATACATTTTATTTTTATGCATGATTTGATTTCAAAAATTTATGATCAATAAATTTTGAATGGAATTATAATTTAACCAATAAAATTTTCTACTGACTTCTAAATATATTTGTGTATATTTTTTGAAAGGTTACATTTATATTCTTGAAAAAATTAACGTAGTTTAAACGATGTATTGCTAACTATAAATATATTGTTAATAAAATTTACAAAAAAGTATATTATAAATATATAAAAGGTAAAGTAAATAAGAACTCTAATATTTATCTTAAATATTTAAAGCATAGGGATCTTAAATACTATTTTGTATTGATATTTTTTTATTTTTAATTGCTATAATCTTAGAAATAAATATTATAATTTTTAATAAAATATTTATGATTTATTTTTTTAAAGTACGACTAATTTATATATTTTTATACAATATTAGAAACAAATATTACAATTTTTTAATCAAATATTTGAGTACAATTTAATTCGATACTTTACCAATATATCTTTTGAATGAAGACATTATTATAATTTATTTTATTATACTTATATGGAAATTATTTTGAAAGGTGAAATAAATATGTTTAATTTTTACGTATGATTTGATTTTGTAAAATATTATGATCAATCAAATTTGAATTCTCTTTTAATATTATAGGTTTGATACTGTTTCATATTGTAGCAATATTTTATACATTAGAATATATAAAAATATGAAAATAATTAAATCAAAACTTTACAAATATATCTTTTGAATGGAGGTATTAATATTATTTAATTTTATTATATATAGAAATTATTTTGAATGGTAACATTAATACATTTTATTTTTATGCATGATTTGATTTCAAAATATATGATCAATAAATTTTGAATGGAAATATAATTTAACCAATAGAATTTTCTGACTTCTAAATATATTTGTGTATATTTTTGAAAGGTTACATTTATATTCTTGAAAAATTAACGTAGTTTAAACGATGTATTGCTAACTATAAATATATTGTTAATAAAATTTACAAAAAAGTATATTATAAATATATAAAAGGTAAAGTAAATAAGAACTCTAATATTTATCTTAAATAATTAAAGCATAGGGATCTTAAATACTATTTTGTATTGATATTTTTTATTTTAATTGCTATAATCTTAGAAATAAATATTATAATTTTAATAAAATATTTATGATTTATTTTTTTAAAGTACGACTAATTTATATATTTTTATACAATATTAGAAACAAATATTACAATTTTTTAATCAAATATTTGAGTACCATTTAATTCGATACTTTACCAATATATCTTTTGAATGAAGACATTATTATAATTTATTTTTATTATACTTATATGGAAATTATTTTGAAAGGTGAAATAAATATGTTTAATTTTTACGTATGATTTGATTTTGTAAAATATTATGATCAATCAAATTTGAATTCTCTTTTAATATTATAGGTTTGATCTTGTTTCATATTGTAGCAATATTTTATACATTAGAATATATAAAATATGAAAATAATTAAATCAAAACTTTACAAATATATCTTTTGAATGGAGGTATTAATATTATTTAATTTTATTATATATAGAAATTATTTTGAATGGTAACATTAATACATTTTATTTTTATGCATGATTTGATTTCAAAAATTGATGATCAATAAATTTTGAATGGAAATATAATTTAACCAATAGAATTTTCTGACTTCTAAATATATATGTGTATATTTTTTGAAAGGTTACATTTATATTCTTGAAAAAATTAACGTAGTTTAAACGATGTATTGCTAACTATAAATATATTGTTAATAAAATTTACAAAAAAGTATATTATAAATATATAAAAGGTAAAGTAAATAAGAACTCTAATATTTATCTTAAATATTTAAAGCATAGGGATCTTAAATACTATTTTGTATTGATATTTTTTTATTTTTAATTGCTATAATCTTAGAAATAAATATTATAATTTTTAATAAAATATTTATGATTTATTTTTTTAAAGTACGACTAATTTATATATTTTATACAATATTAGAAACAAATATTACAATTTTTAATCAAATATTTGAGTATCATTTAATTCGATACTTTACCAATATATCTTTTGAATGAAGACATTATTATAATTTATTTTATTATACTTATATGGAAATTATTTTGAAAGGTGAAATAAATATGTTTAATTTTATGTATGATTTGATTTTGTAAAATATTATGATCAATCAAATTTGAATTCTCTTTAATATTATAGGTTTGATTTCATATTATAGCAATATTTTATACATTAGAATATATAAAATATGAAAATAATTAAATCAAAACTTTACAAATATATCTTTTGAATGGAGGTATTAATATTATTTAATTTTATTATATATAGAAATTATTTTGAATGGTAACATTAATACATTTTATTTTTATGCATGATTTGATTTCAAAAATATATGATCAATAAATTTTGAATGGAAATATAATTTAACCAATAGAATTTTCTACTGACTTCTAAATATATTTGTGTATATTTTTTGAAAGGTTACATTTATATTCTTGAAAAAATTAACGTAGTTTAAACGATGTATTGCTAACTATAAATATATTGTTAATAAAATTTACAAAAAAGTATATTATAAATATATAAAAGGTAAAGTAAATAAGAACTCTAATATTTATCTTAAATATTTAAAGCATAGGGATCTTAAATACTATTTTGTATTGATATTTTTTTATTTTTAATTGCTATAATCTTAGAAATAAATATTATAATTTTAATAAAATATTTATGATTTATTTTTTTAAAGTACGACTAATTTATATATTTTTATACAATATTAGAAACAAATATTACAATTTTTTAATCAAATATTTGAGTACAATTTAATTCGATACTTTACCAATATATCTTTTGAATGAAGACATTATTATAATTTATTTTTATTATACTTATATGGAAATTATTTTGAAAGGTGAAATAAATATGTTTAATTTTTACGTATGATTTGATTTTGTAAAATATTATGATCAATCAAATTTGAATTCTCTTTTAATATTATAGGTTTGATCTTGTTTCATATTGTAGCAATATTTTATACATTAGAATATATAAAAATATGAAAATAATTAAATCAAAACTTTACAAATATATCTTTTGAATGGAGGTATTAATATTATTTAATTTTATTATATATAGAAATTATTTTGAATGGTAACATTAATACATTTTATTTTTATGCATGATTTGATTTCAAAATATATGATCAATAAATTTTGAATGGAAATATAATTTAACCAATAGAATTTTCTACGACTTCTAAATATATTTGTGTATATTTTTGAAAGGTTACATTTATATTCTTGAAAAATTAACGTAGTTTAAACGATGTATTGCTAACTATAAATATATTGTTAATAAAATTTACAAAAAAGTATATTATAAATATATAAAAGGTAAAGTAAATAAGAACTCTAATATTTATCTTAAATATTTAAAGCATAGGGATCTTAAATACTATTTTGTATTGATATTTTTTTATTTTTAATTGCTATAATCTTAGAAATAAATATTATAATTTTTAATAAAATATTTATGATTTATTTTTTTAAAGTACGACTAATTTATATATTTTTATACAATATTAGAAACAAATATTACAATTTTTAATCAAATATTTGAGTACCATTTAATTCGATACTTTACCAATATATCTTTTGAATGAAGACATTATTATAATTTATTTTATTATACTTATATGGAAATTATTTTGAAAGGTGAAATAAATATGTTTAATTTTTATGTATGACTTGATTTTGTAAAATATTATGATCAATCAAATTTGAATTCTCTTTTAATATTATAGGTTTGATCTTGTTTCATATTATAGCAATATTTTATACATTAGAATATATAAAATATGAAAATAATTAAATCAAAACTTTACAAATATATCTTTTGAATGGAGGTATTAATATTATTTAATTTTATTATATATAGAAATTATTTTGAATGGTAACATTAATACATTTTATTTTTATGCATGATTTGATTTCAAAAATATATGATCAATAAATTTTGAATGGAAATATAATTTAACCAATAGAATTTTCTACTGACTTCTAAATATATTTGTGTATATTTTTTGAAAGGTTACATTTATATTCTTGAAAAAATTAACGTAGTTTAAACGATGTATTGCTAACTATAAATATATTGTTAATAAAATTTACAAAAAAGTATATTATAAATATATAAAAGGTAAAGTAAATAAGAACTCTAATATTTATCTTAAATATTTAAAGCATAGGGATCTTAAATACTATTTTGTATTGATATTTTTTTATTTTTAATTGCTATAATCTTAGAAATAAATATTATAATTTTTAATAAAATATTTATGATTTATTTTTTTAAAGTACGACTAATTTATATATTTTTATACAATATTAGAAACAAATATTACAATTTTTTAATCAAATATTTGAGTACAATTTAATTCGATACTTTACCAATATATCTTTTGAATGAAGACATTATTATAATTTATTTTTATTATACTTATATGGAAATTATTTTGAAAGGTGAAATAAATATGTTTAATTTTTACGTATGATTTGATTTTGTAAAATATTATGATCAATCAAATTTGAATTCTCTTTTAATATTATAGGTTTGATACTGTTTCATATTGTAGCAATATTTTATACATTAGAATATATAAAAATATGAAAATAATTAAATCAAAACTTTACAAATATATCTTTTGAATGGAGGTATTAATATTATTTAATTTTATTATATATAGAAATTATTTTGAATGGTAACATTAATACATTTTATTTTTATGCATGATTTGATTTCAAAAATATATGATCAATAAATTTTGAATGGAAATATAATTTAACCAATAGAATTTTCTACTGACTTCTAAATATATTTGTGTATATTTTTTGAAAGGTTACATTTATATTCTTGAAAAAATTAACGTAGTTTAAACGATGTATTGCTAACTATAAATATATTGTTAATAAAATTTACAAAAAAGTATATTATAAATATATAAAAGGTAAAGTAAATAAGAACTCTAATATTTATCTTAAATATTTAAAGCATAGGGATCTTAAATACTATTTTGTATTGATATTTTTTTATTTTTAATTGCTATAATCTTAGAAATAAATATTATAATTTTTAATAAAATATTTATGATTTATTTTTTTAAAGTACGACTAATTTATATATTTTTATACAATATTAGAAACAAATATTACAATTTTTTAATCAAATATTTGAGTACCATTTAATTCGATACTTTACCAATATATCTTTTGAATGAAGACATTATTATAATTTATTTTTATTATACTTATATGGAAATTATTTTGAAAGGTGAAATAAATATGTTTAATTTTTATGTATGACTTGATTTTGTAAAATATTATGATCAATCAAATTTGAATTCTCTTTTAATATTATAGGTTTGATACTGTTTCATATTATAGCAATATTTTATACATTAGAATATATAAAAATATGAAAATAATTAAATCAAAACTTTACAAATATATCTTTTGAATGGAGGTATTAATATTATTTAATTTTATTATATATAGAAATTATTTTGAATGGTAACATTAATACATTTTATTTTTATGCATGATTTGATTTCAAAAATATATGATCAATAAATTTTGAATGGAAATATAATTTAACCAATAGAATTTTCTACTGACTTCTAAATATATTTGTGTATATTTTTTGAAAGGTTACATTTATATTCTTGAAAAAATTAACGTAGTTTAAACGATGTATTGCTAACTATAAATATATTGTTAATAAAATTTACAAAAAAGTATATTATAAATATATAAAAGGTAAAGTAAATAAGAACTCTAATATTTATCTTAAATAATTAAAGCATAGGGATCTTAAATACTATTTTGTATTGATATTTTTTTATTTTTAATTGCTATAATCTTAGAAATAAATATTATAATTTTTAATAAAATATTTATGATTTATTTTTTAAAGTATGACAATTTATATATTTTTATACAATATTAGAAACAAATATTACAATTTTTTAATCAAATATTTGAGTACAATTTAATTCGATACTTTACCAATATATCTTTTGAATGAAGACATTATTATAATTTATTTTTATTATACTTATATGGAAATTATTTTGAAAGGTGAAATAAATATGTTTAATTTTTACGTATGATTTGATTTTGTAAAATATTATGATCAATCAAATTTGAATTCTCTTTAATATTATAGGTTTGATCTTGTTTCATCTGTAGCAATATTTTATACATTAGAATATATAAAAATATGAAAATAATTAAATCAAAACTTTACAAATATATCTTTTGAATGGAGGTATTAATATTATTTAATTTTATTATATATAGAAATTATTTTGAATGGTAACATTAATACATTTTATTTTTATGCATGATTTGATTTCAAAAATATATGATCAATAAATTTTGAATGGAAATATAATTTAACCAATAGAATTTTCTACTGACTTCTAAATATATTTGTGTATATTTTTTGAAAGGTTACATTTATATTCTTGAAAAAATTAACGTAGTTTAAACGATGTATTGCTAACTATAAATATATTGTTAATAAAATTTACAAAAAAGTATATTATAAATATATAAAAGGTAAAGTAAATAAGAACTCTAATATTTATCTTAAATAATTAAAGCATAGGGATCTTAAATACTATTTTGTATTGATATTTTTTTATTTTTAATTGCTATAATCTTAGAAATAAATATTATAATTTTTAATAAAATATTTATGATTTATTTTTAAAAGTACGACTAATTTATATATTTTATACAATATTAGAAACAAATATTACAATTTTTAATCAAATATTTGAGTACCATTTAATTCGATACTTTACCAATATATCTTTTGAATGAAGACATTATTATAATTTATTTTTATTATACTTATATGGAAATTATTTTGAAAGGTGAAATAAATATGTTTAATTTTTACGTATGATTTGATTTTGTAAAATATTAAGATCAATCAAATTTGAATTCTCTTTTAATATTATAGGTTTGATACTGTTTCATATTGTAGCAATATTTTATACATTAGAATATATAAAAATATGAAAATAATTAAATCAAAACTTTACAAATATATCTTTTGAATGGAGGTATTAATATTATTTAATTTTATTATATATAGAAATTATTTTGAATGGTAACATTAATACATTTTATTTTTATGCATGATTTGATTTCAAAAATTGATGATCAATAAATTTTGAATGGAAATATAATTTAACCAATAGAATTTTCTACTGACTTCTAAATATATATGTGTATATTTTTTGAAAGGTTACATTTATATTCTTGAAAAAATTAACGTAGTTTAAACGATGTATTGCTAACTATAAATATATTGTTAATAAAATTTACAAAAAAGTATATTATAAATATATAAAAGGTAAAGTAAATAAGAACTCTAATATTTATCTTAAATATTTAAAGCATAGGGATCTTAAATACTATTTTGTATTGATATTTTTTTATTTTTAATTGCTATAATCTTAGAAATAAATATTATAATTTTTAATAAAATATTTATGATTTATTTTTTTAAAGTACGACTAATTTATATATTTTTATACAATATTAGAAACAAATATTACAATTTTTTAATCAAATATTTGAGTACCATTTAATTCGATACTTTACCAATATATCTTTTGAATGAAGACATTATTATAATTTATTTTTATTATACTTATATGGAAATTATTTTGAAAGGTGAAATAAATATGTTTAATTTTTATGTATGATTTGATTTTGTAAAATATTATGATCAATCAAATTTGAATTCTCTTTTAATATTATAGGTTTGATACTGTTTCATATTATAGCAATATTTTATACATTAGAATATATAAAAATATGAAAATAATTAAATCAAAACTTTACAAATCTATCTTTTGAATGGAGGTATTAATATTATTTAATTTTATTATATATAGAAATTATTTTGAATGGTAACATTAATACATTTTATTTTTATGCATGATTTGATTTCAAAAATTTATGAACAATAAAGCATATCACAATCTTTTAAAATTAACTTTAAAATTGTAATAATGATAAAAAAAATGTTAAATTGTAGTCATGAAATTTTAATGAAAAATGATAATCATAAAAATTAATAATAAAAGGTATAAATTTATTCATACAATCCTTTTTATAAATTGAATAAGTTACATTTATAGTTTAAATATTATTTTGTTACTAAAAATATTTAAAATCATATATTTTTATGAAATATTAATAAAAATGATGTATTTTAAAGAAATATTTATTTAACTAATCATTTACTCGATTATATGTATAGTAACTTTATTAAAGAGTTAATTGATCAATTAATTCAATTAAATTATTTTCAAAATATTAGTTGATCCATTAAAAATCAATTTAATGTAAATAATGGAAATAAAATATATAATATTGGTATAATTTTAAATAGTATTTAGAAAGTAGTTTAAGAAAAAACTATATAATTTTGAATGTTATTGAAATAAAATATATATAATATTAGTTGTTAGAGCCTGCAATATTCACAATTTAGCTAATGTTAAAAGACTACAATTTGACGAGAAGTTGTTATATATCGTAGGTTTGGAGAAATTGTAAATATGATATATAAAAAAATAATTTAAAAGTGGTTATACATTGTCATTTCATTAACTCTATTTCAATTAAGATCAACGATGCAAACAAACCAATTAAAATAAAAATTATGATTTATTTAAATAAAGAAGATATCTTTTCTTTCTCTCTTTTGATAATTTTTTATTTTTCTACTAATATCAACAATAATAAATGTTAAATTATTATTTAATATTTTAAGCGATTTTTCGATATTCTTAGATCTAATTTTTTATTTCTTTCCCTACGGATATCTATAATAATAAATATTATATTATTATTTATAGTTGTGATTTTTTTAATTATCAATAATACATTTATATTAAAACAAAAATGATTATATTATTAAAATTATTATTCTCTTTTATTTCCATATTTATAACATAATAAAAAATAAATTATATTTTTATCCATAAAATTTTATAACATGATAAAAAATTATTTTTTATAAACAAAAAAAAAAGTTATAATTTTTATAAACGGG
Organism: Vicia sativa; assembly: GCA_021764765.1. NCBI lineage: Eukaryota > Viridiplantae > Streptophyta > Magnoliopsida > Fabales > Fabaceae > Vicia > Vicia sativa. Next base: position 31,437,398 of record CM038796.1, on the reverse strand, counting down.
AATAAGTTACAAATATTTTTAAAATAAAAAAATTCAACTATTGATGCAATTGTTTTTAACATGAATAAGTTAAAAATAATTTCGTAAAACGTTACACAGGTTAATGACACTTATAAACAAAAAAAGTCTATATTTATATAATTATTTTATTAACGGAAATAAGTTATAATATTAAACCTAAGGACTAAAGTATCGGTGAGAAGGTTTTAAAAGTATGTAAAATTTGTAAATATGATCTAATAAGAAGATTTTAAAATTGAAATGTAACGAGAAGTTGTCATACATTGTAGGATATAATTTTTTGGATTCATGCTGGTTTGTTAACTCATCTGGATTCACGGGTAGATGTGAACGTATCTATGAGATATCAATTGTACTGATATTGTTAACTCATCTAGATTCACGGGTAGATGTGAATGTATCTATGAGATATCAACTGTACTGAGTTTGTTAACTCATCTAGATTCATGGGTAAATGTGAACGTATTTATGGGATATAAACTGTACTGGGTTTGTTAACTCATCTGATTCACAATGTCAATCTTTTAAATTTGTTTTATTGTTGTTTTATATAGTTGAAGTTAGAGAATCGAATTTACGATTTATTATAAGTACAGATCAATACTTAAAAGTTTGTGTATATTATTAGTTTATATTAAAAACTAGAAGAATGTTAACCGATTGAAAAATGAATTCAAACTTTACAAATAATGATTTAGTAGACATGTATAAATGAGAATAAGCTACATATATTGGAAGTAATTAATATTTTGTATAGTTAGAATAAGTTACATATTTACATAGTTTATTAATATTTTGTCAACTGCAGAACTGACAAACCTCACGTTAATTGAGATTGAGAATATGATGCAATCATGTTTGAAGACTCATGACAGTTTCTTATTTTGTTACACAATCATGTTTTCAGTTTACATTTTTGAATGTTGTCAAATAAGTTTGATACACTAAATTTGGCCGAATTAAATGAACTTTTATTGAATTACATAAAAACGAATTTTCTGTTACATGACAAGATTAGTTCCACGTTATATGAAATCTCGACCGGCCCCGTGCGACAGCACGGGTTATTTACTAGTTAGATGAAAAATATTAAAGAAAAATAGAAAAATATGAAAAATAGAGTTAGTTTTGTAAAAGAGTAAAAACATTGGTCCTGACCAGGTTCGAACCAAGGACCTTTGAGAGAATCTCCTGATCCTTACGCCTTTACCACTGAGCCAACGTGTACTTGGTGTCTGGAAAGTACAAACGTGTGAATATAAGCGAATACGTGTCCTGATTATAACTCCAAGCCTAGTCAACACGCGTGGACCCCAGTTGGCATGAGTGGACGAATCAGAACGCTGGGAACTGCCACCCTAGCCTTCGCCGGTCAACACACGTCAACGACACCGGAGCCCTAGCTCCCGGTCGTCTTCTCCAGCCAACCTGAAATCGAAACCTGCAAAATACGAGAAATAAAAGGCAAAGGGATACCCTACCCCCCTAAATCGACCCTTGCGAATCCGATGGTGGAATTAGTTTCGATTGAAAATGCCTCTAGCTACCGGTTCGAAGCTCATCAGTTTAAAAAACCTAAACATGGAAAATCGATTTTTTGACGTTCAAGCTATGCAACGATGGCCCAAATCTCATCCATGGAACCTCATGAACACATTAGAGTGGTTAGTTTCGATTAAAACAAGCAGATAATAAAAATGCAATTTCAAGAAAATTTTGAATATGTACGAATGTGTATGGCTCGATTCAAGCAGCTTTGACCATGGCTTTTGGTGTGTACTTACTCAAATTTACCCTAGGAACACAATGGAGTGATTGAGAGAGGCTGAAAGTGGCTGCAAGTTGAAATTCGAATTTCACAATTTTATGAAAATTTTAAGCAAAATAAGGGTTGTTGTAGGGGCTAGGGTTAAATAAGGGTTGTTGTAGGGGCTAGGGTTTCGTCCTTTGTCTTGTGCAACATGCTGGGTATTTATAGAGTGAGGAATGAGAGCAAAGAGAGTGAAAAAAGATCTTGTCTTGAATGCAAAAATAATTTCTTTTCAAATAAAATCAAATCTTTGAAAATTTGATTGTCGCTTCCATATGCAAGATAGCACGAATTTGGCAAGTTGTGTGGGCTATCTTGGACCTCAAGTTTGATAAAAATCCAATCCATTTGAAAATATATCTTATTTTCATATTTTTTATAATTTAAATTTGAATTAAATGGTTTTAATTTCAAACATAAATCAAAAAAATAGAATGTGGTCATGGAAAAGCATCAATAGGTCACAAATAATATTATGATCAAGTTTGGATCATAAAATTATAGGCCCATTTGGAAAAAATTGGATTTTGACAAATATCTCCTTTTGTGCAATTGCCCAAAAATGCCCAACTTGTACAAGGTGTATTTTGCTCAGTTTTCCACATTTTTGAGTGTTCTTGGACTTTTTAGAAATATCTAGGTGTCCTCTAAACAACCTCTTTGGTTTCATCTCAATTGAAGTTTCCATGCTCAATAAATATTCAAAACAAAAAGTTGACTTTTTGTTGACTTTGAAAAGGACCTGTAATGTTTTGACCCATACCTTCCAAATGAAGCATTTTTTGAACATTCTTGTGAGACATAAAGTTGTAGAGAATTGAATTTCCTTCAAAATGGGAGGTGGTGGAAAACATTCTGAGAAAGTATGAAGAAGTTATGCTCAGTCAAAGTTTAGTTGATTTTTCTTGATGAATCATGATCAACCCTTGATCAAATGATGAATGTGACTTCAAAATGAGGATGTTGACCAAAAATCATGAAGTTTGACTGTATGTTGACCACAGTTGACTTTTTGTCCAATACAACAGATTTTCAACCATCTGAGCAATTGTCTGAGGAAACTTGACTTGTGAGGCTTGAAACTTGACATGGAGAGTCTTTGAAGCATATGAGGAAGCATGATGACCATTGGAGATGTTGGAAGTCCATCTTGATCTGAGAATTATCAAACCCAAGATTGGGTTGATTGTCTAGGAGAGGGTTTATCTGATCAACCCTTGAGGAATCCTTGAGTATGGATGTATGAAATGCCTTGAGGAGTAGGAGGGAAAATTTTGGGGTATGACAATAGGTATCCGTTGTCGCACCAATTTTTAGTACAACTTCAAACATGGGAATTACCCCATAATTTCAACAGAATTAGCAGCCTCGACAACAGACTCAACCATTCAACAACAATAAAAATCGTGCTCCTAGAATTTTGCAATTTGATCCAATTCCGATGTCTTATACGAAATTATATCCTGACTTGATTAAGAGGAATCTCGTTCAAACAAGAGTACCATCTCCAGTACCCGATAAATTACCTTGGTGGTACAAAGCTGATGTGTCTTGACCTTTTCATCAAGGGGCACCTGGTCACGATCTCGAGCACTGTATAGACTTGAAAGCTGAAGTTCAAAGTCTGGTTAGGGCTAACCTTATTTCTTTTAGAAATACGAATCTGAATGTGCAAGTGAATCCGATGCCTAATCATGAAGGGATCATTGTGAACATAATAGCTAGATATTCAAATCGATACCAAGTCTCCGACATAAACTTGGTAAAAGAAGATTTAGTGCAAATGCACACCATATTCTACATAATGGGTGGTTTTGCTCGGCATAACTATAGATCTTATAGAATTTGTTCTGAAGACTCTCGTGGATGTTCTACTATAAAAGCAGATCTTCAATAGTTAATTGACAATGGTGACATTTGAATTTTCAGAGATATAAATGAGAATGATGTTAATATGATAGGATGTTATCCGCATGAGCTTTTAGTCTTAGATATCAACTCAGTAACTCCTGAAGTAAACACTATCATTCCTCATTTTAATATGCCTGAGCGCATAAGGGTCAAATACAACAATCCAAGGGTTCATATTTCTCCTTTGATCATTTGTATACCTGGACTTGTTCCTTATGATTCTGACAAAGCAGTTCCCTATCAATACAATGCAACAATGATGGAAAATGGGAAGGAAGTACCCATACCTACTCTTTCATCCGTAGTTAACATCGCCGATGTAAGTCGAGTAACTCTGAGTGGGCGTGTGCATACCTCGTTGCCACCAAAGCAGCCTATCATTCCTACATCTAGGCAAAGTCCTGTCAATGTACCCATTGTGAATCTTGTAGGAATTCCTGATGGTAATCCAGACTTGAATTTTGCTACATCTGATGGAACCAATAGCAATCCAGACTTTGATGAAATTCTAAAGTTGATTAAGAAGAGTGAGTATAAAGTTGTGGATCAACTGATGCAAACTCTTTCCAAAATCTCAATACTCTCTTTGCTTTTAAACTATGAAGCCCATCGAGAGGCCCTGATAAGAGTTTTGGATCAAGACTTCACAGATCAAGATGTAACTACCGATCAATTTGGTGGGATCATAGCCAATATAACAACTTGCAACAATCTGAGCTGCAGTGATGAAGAATTCCCTGAAAAGGGTAGGGATTACAATTTCGCTCTACATATCACTATGAATTGTCAATCATACTCTTTGTCCAACGTGCTAGTGGACACTGGCTCATCCTTAAATGTAATGCCAAAAATGACTCTCGCTCGTTTGTCTTAAAAAGGAACACCTATGAAATTCAGTGGTGTAATAGTCAAAGCCTTTGATGGATCAAGAAAATCTGTTATTGGAGAAATTGACCTTCCGATAACAATTGGTCCCCATGCTTTTCAAGTCACCTTTCAGGTTATGGATGTTCAAGCCGCTTACAGTTGTTTGTTAGGTCGACCATAGATACATAAAGCTGGAGCAGTAACATCTATGCTCCACCAAAAATTGAAATTCATAACAAACTAAAAGTTGGTAACCATAAGTAGGGAGCAAGCCTTGTTGGTAAGCCACTTATCCACTTTCTATTTCATCTCTACTAACGATGTAGAAGGAACACAGTTCCAAGGTCTCTCGTTAGAAGATGAATCTACCAAAAGAAACAGATCATATATCTCCTCTTACAAAGAAGCAACGCATATAGTAAAAGACAATATTGTCGCCAGTTGGGGACAAGTTGTGATTCCTATCAACAACGAAACCAAAACGGGACTGGGATTTACTCCAGTACTCTCAAAAGCCAATAAGGAAGATGAAACTCTTCGTCCAATCAAATAAGTATTCCACAGTGGAGGTTTCCTTAACCCTGTTCCTCAAGAGATCAACGTCCTTATTAATGAAGGAACTGCAGAAAATCTCTCTGGTTCTGAAGAATGGAAAACTTTTCTCAATAACTCTGGATACATATCTCAGGAAGAACCGTATACACCGCTCTATCCTCCTTTAGAAAAATTCGAAGGCTTGTCTCAACAAAATGATAAAGAAGAAATTCCACTTATCTCACCTAAGGTTTGGGATACCTTGGGACAGACAAGTGGAAAATTTGACTTCATGGTAAAATATACCGCTCTTGAAAATTCAAGAATTTCAATCAAAGACATCCAATCGATTGGATATGAATATCCTCCTAAATGTCTCAGTCAACAAAAAGAGGCATACATGCCCTCTCAATCTCATCATCCATTTGAGATTACGACTGAAGATTTTTGCTTCAATACACCCGCCGAGGTTATTGAACCTGAATTTGTCTACTCCCAGATAAACGCAATTTTTTTGGACACGAATAGAAAGATGATCCTAAAAATGACTTTGAAAATGTCTCTAATAATGAGTCTCTTCATCCAGAAGATTGGGAAGTACATCCTAAAAGTCCAGAATACATGTCGCCTGAAGACACTTGTACTACATTTTATACTTCTCAACCTGTCACACAAGCAGAGGAAGATCGCCTCAACAGTACAAAGGACAAGGTTAACAAACCACAATCTTCAAATCCTGCTCGACCAACGGTCAACATCATCGTTGAAAATGATCCTAAGGGAAAACTGTCGGAATACATAGTCTACCAAGGAGTTCGTCACTTTTGGAAATTCGTTGAGGTTCAGACTGTTGTTCACCGTTCTAAGTAGTTATCTTGCTTTTATTTTGAACTCTCACCCTGCCCAAGGAAGAGAGGTGTTTTATAGGGCTAGCTTTTAAATAATTTTATCTTTGTCTTTCCCGAGACAAAATAGTTTGTGTTTAGGGCCTTGTTTCATATGTGAATCATAAATAACGTGTTTTTTTAATTCTCACATTTTGTGTTTGTTTTTCGTTTTTTTTCGTTTTTTATGCAAATGGTAATCCTAAAAAACCCAATAAAAAAAACATCTTTCAAATAATTTGCATACACTTTTCCATTTATTATTTCTAAAAAACAAACATAAATCATATATGCAGATTAACAATGAATAAACCCATTGAACGCAATAACTTTATGCCCTCTCTCAACTTTGAATTCCATGTGTTCGACGCCGAGGAAGAGGATGAAGAAAGGATCCTGGATGAGATTTCTCGACTACTTAAGCATGAGAAAAGAATCATTTAGCCTCATGAAGAGCCTTTAGAAATGATCAACTTGGGTTCTGAGGAAAACAGAAAAGAAGTAAACATCAGAGCTCTACTCGATGACGATGTCAAGACCAAACTGATAGATCTTCTCAAAGAATATGTCGATGTGTTTGCTTGGTCCTACCGGGACATGTTAGGGTTGGATACCAACAATGTAGAGCATCACTTGCCATTAAATCCGGAATGTCCACCAGTTAAACAAATATTGAGGAGGACTCACCCAGGTATGGTCGATAAGATAAAAAAGGAGGTTCAAAAGAAACTCGACATATTTTTTCTCGTCACCTCCGAATATCTTCAATGGTTAGCCAACATAGTGTCGGTTCTAAAGAAATATGGAAAGGTCAAGATGTGTGTTGACTACCGGGACGACATGATAGCAAAGTCTGACACCGAAGGGCAAAGTCAGACACAACTTACCAAAGGGCAATGACTACTCTCTTTCATGACATGATGCACAAAGAGATCGAAGTCTACATGGACGACATGATAGCAAAGTCCGACACCGAAGAAGAACATATAGAATATCTCTTGAAGTTGTTTCAACGACTAAGGAAATATCAACTTCGCTTGAATCCTAACAATGCACCTTTGGGGTGAGATCTGGAAAGCTCCTAGGTTTCATTGTCACCCAAAGAGGTATTGAAGTTAATCCCTACAAAGTCAATGATATTCAAGAAATTCCTACGCCACAAATGGAAAAGAAAGTAAGAGGATTTCTTGGACAGTTGAATTACATATCCATATTTATCTCTGAAATGACTGCTACTTGTGAACCAATATTCAAGCTTCTCCACAAAAATTAAGAAGTTGTGTGGACAGAAGATTGCCAAAAAGAATTTGACAGTATCAAGGAATACCTGTTAGAACCTCTAATATTGATTCCTCTGATCGAAGGAAGACAGCTAATCATGTACCTTACCATGTTAGAAGATTCCATGGGCTGCGTGCTTGGACAGCAAGACAAAACCGGTAAGAAGGAGCATGCCATCTACTACTTGAGTAAAAAGTTCACAGATTGTGAAACTCGTTACTCCATGCTCGAGAAAACTTGTTGTGCTTTGGTGTGGACTTCAAAACGACTCCGCCAGTACATGATCAATCATATGACTTGGTTAATCTCCAAAATGGATTCAATCAAGTACGTCTTTGAAAATCCACCCTTAACAGGAAGGATTTCCCGATGGCAGGTGCTATTATCTGAATATGACAACGAGTACCGCGCCCAAAAAGTGGCCAAAGGAAGTATTCTCGCCGATCACTTGGCTTATCAACCAATCAACGAATACCAATCTCTCAAGTTTGACTTCCTTGACAAGGATGTTATGTACTTCAAAATGAAAGATTGTGACGAACCGTTACCTGAGGAAGGTCCTGATCCTAAATCAAAATGGGCCTAATTTTTGATTGAGCAATTAACAATTTTAGAAATGGAATTGGGGCAGTCATCATTACTCCTGAGGGTACTCCTATCCCGTTTTCCGCCAAATTACTATTTGATTGCACTAACAACATCGCATAATATGAAGCTTGTATCATGGGTATCGAAGAAGCCATTGACTTAAGGATCAAGTCCTTGACATATATGGAAATTCAGCCCTTGTGATCAAAAAAATCAAAGACAAGTACAAAACTCATTACCTTGGTTTGATTCCCTACCGAGATTATGCAAGACATTTGTTGACCTTCTTCAACAAAGTTGAATTGCATCAAATTCCTCAAGATTAAAATCGAACGGCAGACGCCTTGGCTACTCTATCTTCCATGTTCAAAGTCAACCATTGGAACGATATGCCTAAGATCAACATCAGACGTCTTGAAAGATCCGCCTATGTGTTTGCAACTGAAGCGGTTATCAATGATAAACTGTGGTTCCACGACATCAAATGCTTCCTTTAAACTCAAGAGTAGCCACTCTGGCCATCACACAAAGATAAGAAAAATCTAAAGAGGCTTTCTAGCAATTTCTTCCTGAATGGAGATGTGCTATATAAAAGAAACTTCGACATGGTCTTGCTCATATGCAGGGACAGACACAAAGCAAATATGTTAATACATGAAGTGCATGAAGGTTCCTTTGGAACCCATTCAAGTGGGCATGCAATGTCCAGAAAAATCTTAAGAGCATGTTATTATTGGATAATAATGGAATCCGATTGGTGTAAACACGTTAAGAGATGTCACAAGTGCCAGATCTACGCAGATAATATCCATGTGCCACCGACTCTACTCAACGTTCTCTCCTCTCTGTGGCCTTTCTCCATGTGGGGAATTGACATGATTGAACCAAAAGCTTCGAACGGTCATCGCTTCATCTTTGTGGCTATTGACTACTTCACCAAATGGGTCGAAGCAGCATCTTACGCCAACGTTACAAGACAAGTGGTTGTGAGGTTCATCAAGAACAACCTCATTTGCCGATATGGAATTCCAAGCAAGATCATTACAGATAATGGATCGAACTTGAGCAAAAAATGATGAAGGAACTGTGTGAGGAATTCAAGATCAAGCATCGTAACTCATCTCCTTGCCGACCAAAGATGAACGGCGTTGTGGAACCCGCCAATAAGAACATCAAGAAGATCATCTAGATAATGGTCATCACTTACAAAGACTGGCATGAAATGTTTCCATTTGCTTTACATGGATATCGCACTTCAATACGCACTTAAACAGGGGCAACCCCTTTCTTTTTAGTGTATGACATGGAATAAATGCTCCCCGTGGAAGTTGAAATTTCATCAATGAGAGTCCTCATAGAGGCAAAGTTATTTGAGGCAGAATGGTGTCAAATCATATATGATCAGTTAAACTTAATCGAAGAAAAACGTATGACCACTTTGTGTCATGGACAACTATATCAAATAAGGATGAAGAAATCCTTCGACAAATATGTTCGACCTCATGAATTTCAAGAAGGATACCTCATGCTTAAAAAGATCTTGTCTTTTCAACCAGATTCTAGGGGCAAATGGACTCCTAATTACGAAGTCCCATACATCGTCAAAAGAAGCTTTTCTGGCGGTGCTATGACTCTCACAACCATGGACGGAGATAAATTCCCGCATCCTGTAAATGCTAATGCAGTCAAGAAATACTTTGTCGAAAAAATAAAAGAATAGCTCGGTAAGTCGAAAACACGAAAAGGGCGGCTTAGGCAAAAATGAGCGTCTCGGTGGACTGAAAACCTGAAAAGGCGGTCCAGGCAAAAATTAGAGGCAAGAAATAGAAATTTATCCTGGTAGATTGGAAAACTGAAAAGGAAATCTAGGCAAAAATTAAGGATCAAAATGACAAAGTAACTTGCATCAGTCTGTACTTCGTCAATCTGAAGAATCTTCCATCAGCGGATCTTCAATCAAATCTTCTGAAGCAACAAGCATAGTTGGAATTCAAAGTTGTTAGGGAGAATAACGATTATCGCTTTCAATGTAGCATTTTCCTAATATGTTACCATTTCCAACTTTTGTAAATAGTCCATGGAATAATGCCTTTGGCTGATTACCATTCTATCAATAAAATTTTACCCTTGTGCCCATTTGTTTGCAATTGTTGCTTTATTCTATTTTGCAAAATAACGCTTTTTCTTGTGAAAATCACTTTTGGAACTAAGAAAAAAAGTTTTAAATGAATTTTTACTTAAAAACTTTTGAAATAAAAGCAAAAATTTTCTTCGAACTGTGAACATAGAAGGAACATCAACAGTTATCTCCATGAGTGTTTTGACCTCTAAAAGATAAACAACTGCTGAGAAGTTTTCTCTTCCACGAAAGAGATCATCAAAGACGGTATTCTTATCCAAAAAAATCCCCCAACAGGGTTTCCAGTAAAATACCTTTTCTCCTTGAAGAAATTTAAGCATGCCACACTGATTCATCATCAATGACATCTACACCATTGCTGAAGATTTTGTTGAGTATATGATTGAACTGCAATGTAGTCCTTTTCCAAATACGCTTTTTGTCTTGTCAAGTATCATCGTCATGCATATGGCTTTCATTGTTTATACATAATTGCATCATTAATGCATTTTTGCATTTCTCAAATGTTTGCTTCAATATCACTTGTTTAGGTTGCATTTATTCCCGGAAACAAGTATAGGCGGGTCATCTCTCCATTAGACCATCATCCCTAAGAAAAAGAGCGCATTCTTTATCTAGTTCCCCAATCGACTTCGTTCCTCATTGGGTACAAAATCTTGATTGACCATTTCTTTCCAGTTCATTCCTGGATAGAACCTTGTCTCCAATCTATTCATGTCTAGATTTCAAAAAAAAAACTTTACCTGTAAATAATAAGCTATAGCCTCGTCATCCGAGCCGCTTATTCCATTTTTCATCTTTGAACTTATCATAAAACGATTGTTCTTCTTAACAAGTCCAATCATGAAAGTCCAAGAAATCCCCGTATTTGTCTTTCTCTCTGAAAAACCTGTATTTTTACAATCAAAATGTCCGCATCTTCTCAAAAAGATCCCCGGAACGATCGTAACTGTGAAAATAGAAAACTCATTCGAGATCTATTTCAATTATTGTTTGTTATTCACCAGGCTAAATACTTAGTATAAATTTCTCAAAAATTACCTTTTTATAGTTATCACTTTGTTGATAATTGGTAATATCACCTTTGCTTACCTTGAACATTGTCACAAGGCTGACAAAAGGTAATCTCCTCGTTTCCCAAAGCGAAACAGATATTCACTTCCTTTGTGAATCTTTTTTCCCAATGAAACATATATTTGTTTCCCAATAAACAGGATTCTCCATTCTTAGATAGATTGAGACATCCTCACAATTGTTTTTTCCCCAGCATGTCACCCTGCGGTACCTCCTGGGTAAACTTTCTGCAATCACTTTGCATCATTCGTAATTTTTGGTATCTTAGCTTCAAAATTTGCATATTCTGATATTTAAGTCTCTTCACAGCTATCGAGACGAAGATTTTCATCTTTATATCTCTGGTTAAAGAAAATAAAATAAGGGCATCTGCCATACCCCAATTTTTTACCTAAGATACCATTTCATATCACCACGTATGCATCATTGCATCACTAACTGTTAGTGTTTTAAGTTGGCATTACTTTTTGGTAAAACTAGGCTATGGCAATGTCTTGATAAATGTCATGACATTCAGAGATTGAAGATAAATCCTACTTGACAAGGATGTTTAAAGTACATTTCGAGCGGAAGATAAAAGCATCTTGGAATTACTAGAAAATAGTCGATGTCATAAGATGTTATGACATTCGATGTGACATTCTTTGCGAAATCTTTTTCGAGACTTTTCAGGAAGTTTGTTGAGCTGTTGTATTATGTTTTTCTGTTATTAAATTGTATGCTCAGGTGGCTGTTAGGATAATCTTAGTTAGACCTAAATTGGTTGTTTATAAGACCAAGTTTTTAGGATTAATTAAGTGAACCCTAGCTATCTTTATGGAAGCCCAAAACTGAAGTTTCAGGACTGCTTCTATAAAAGGATTACAACCCTTACACTGCTGCTGCGCCTCTGGAATGTATTGAAGATTTAGCAGGTTGTTATTTGTGTAATTCTAGTTTCTCTTGTGAGCCAAGCAATTATCAATTGATAAGTGTCTTGGACTAGGATTTGTTTGTAAGGGTAGTTTATCACTCAAAGCTTTGAAGCACGAGTGTTTGTCTCTTGATTAAAGCTTTGAAGCAAAATCAAGATAGTTTATTGAAGTGTGTCTTCACAATTCAATTAATCAATAGGTTGATATCACTTCTGTGATTGAGGGGGAGTGAGTAGGAACTCGTGTCTAAGTAGGACTTAGATTGAAGTTGCATTGGGTAGGTTTTAAGTGAAGGAGATAAACTGGTTGGTTTATTCCGAATTAATTCTACTAATAGTGAATTTCCTCCGGCTTGGTAGCCCCGGATGTAGGTGTAGTTAGACCAATTTATTGTGTTCTTTACTTGTTTAAATTCTGTGTGAATTGTTTAGAGTGTCGTAGTGTGTCATAACATTCTCTGTGACATCACGTATCCGCCGAATTACAATTGGCATCAGGCGGGCACCACACTTATTTCAGGTGAGATCTAGGGATAATAGTTTCTGGCGTAATGGATAAGGAAGAAGTTTTTGGAGGTAGACCACCTATTCTGGATGGGTCTAATTATGATTACTGGAAACCTCGTATGGTTGCCTTTTTAAGATCAGTGGATATTAAAGCTTGGAGAGCTGCTGACAAAGGATGGAAACATCCCACCAAGCTTGAGAAAGATGGGACTACTCTCTTGAAACCTGAGGAAGAATGGAGCAAAGAGGAAGAGGAGCTAGCACTGGGAAACTCTAAAGCATTGAATGCCTTATTCAATGGTATTGACAGAAATATCTTCAAACTAGTTCATCAATGTGAGTTGGCCAAGGATGTTTGGGACACTCTCAAAACTACTCATGAGGGGACATCCAAGGTGAAGATGTCAAGACTTCAGATGCTCACTACCAAATTTGAGAATTTGAAGATGAGACTATTCATGAGTTTCACATGAATATCTTGGAAATTGCCAACACCTCAGGAGCACTTGGTGAAAGGATGTCAGAAGAAAAGATGGTGAGAAAGATCCTCAAATCCCTGCCTAAAAGATTTGCAATGAAAGTGACTACAATAGAGGAGGCTCAGGACATCAGCACCTTGAAGGTTGAAGAACTTATTGGATCTATCATGACTTTTGAGATGGGAATCAGTGAAACTGTTGACAAAAAGAACAAGAGCATAGCACTTGTATCCAATACTGAATAAGGATACAAGGTGGAATATGAAGAAAAGATATCTGAAGCTATAGTTATGCTTGGAAGACAGTTCAACAAGCTCATCAAGAGGATTGATCCAAAGTCAAGGTCAAATGTCAAGGACATTTCATCTGACATCAGCAGATCTTATGACTCCAGCAGAAGATCCAAGTCAGAGGAAAAAGGGAGTCAAGGCAGTGGAATCCAATGTCATGGATGTGAAGGATATGGACATATTAGAGCTAAATGTCCTACCTTTCTTAAGAAACAAAAGAGAGGAATGACTGTCACTTGGTCTGATGGTGAATCAAGTAGTGACTCTGAAGAGGAATCAGCCAAACTTGTCACTGCACTTTCTAAAAATTGCAATTCTGATAATGACTCTAGTGATGAGGAAGTGACCTTTTACGAACTTGCTGATACCTACAAGAAGTTGTGTATCAGAAGTGGTGAAGTATGTCGACAAAATGAAAACGAAAAAGTCGATTGAGAAGTTGGAGGCGAAATGAAGTCGAAGTCGAGAAGAAGGAAAATACATCACTATAAGTCATCTCAACAGAAAATTATAGTGTTGAATTCCAAGCTTGATCATATGACTAAGTCATCAAGATGTGACTCGGACCGATAAGTTGGAAGAAATCCTTCAGCTTGGTCAAAATGCAGGGAATAAGCATGGTCTAGGATATGTGGCTGAGAAGGAACCAGTTAGTGACAAGAAAAAGAAGAGGCATGGGAAACCAAGGTCAAAGCAGATGTCACAACATAAAACAGGAAATGTTTCTGGATCAGGGCATGTGGCAGCAAAGAAATTTGCTGATAACAAGAAGAAGAACAGACCTAATAAGCCAATGTCAAAGCAGATGTCACAACATTGGGGTCAACATCAGGATCAGAGAAACATGAATAAGAAGTTTCAAAGATGGAGATGTCACCATTGTGGAAGGTTTGGACACATAAAACCCTTCTGCTATAGGCTACATGGATACCCTAATCAGACTCCCTATGTTAAGCCTAAGAACATCAAGGTACCCTACACTCAAAAGTGGAAGAAGAGGATCAGAGCATTGATAGCTCACACTTCCTTAGAGTGTCCGCCAAGGAAGATTGGTACTTTGACAGGGTGTTCCAAGCATATGATCGAATAAAAACCTCATCAATAATGTCAAACCTTATTCTACCAGCTTTGTTACTTTTGGAGATGGAGCTAAAGGAGAAATCAAAGGTGTTGGAAACTTGGACTGTTCTGGAGTTCCAAACCTAAATAGAGTGTTGCTGGTAAAAGGCTTGACTGCTAAACTCATAAGCATAAGTCAGCTATGTGATATGGGATTCAAAGTCAACTTCACTAGGTCTGAATGTCTTGTAATCAATAATAAACAAGAAGTAGTTATGAGAGGAGTCGATCAAAGGACAACGCTACATGTGGAATCGAGAACACCAACTGTCTTCGTGTGCTCTCTGCACAAAGATGAAAATGAGGTAAAATTGTGGCACCAAAAACTTGGTCATCTGCGTCTCAGAGGAATGAAATAGATCATCTCTATGGAGGCTATCAGAGGGATACCAAGACTCCATATTGATGAAGGGAGGGTCTGTGGTGAGTGTCAGGTTGGAAAACAAACCAGAATGTCACACCCAATGTCTAGACATCTGACCACTTCTAAAGTGCTGGAGCTGCTACACATGGATTTGATGGGGCCTATGCAGGTTGAAAGCCTTGGTGGAAAAAGATATGCTTATGTTGTTGTGGATGATTTCTCCAGATTTACCTGGATAAACTTCATCAAAGAAAAATCTGATGTGTTTGATGTTTTTAAAGAGTTATGCAAAAGACTTCAAAGAGAGAAGGAAAGTTGTATTGTCAGAATAAGAAGTGATCATGGAAAGGAATTTGAGAACAACAAGTTTGATGAATTCTGCTCCTCAGAGGGAATCAATCATGAGTTTTCTTCTCCTATAACACCTCAACAAAATGGGGTTGTGGAAAGGAAGAATAGGACTATACAGGGAATCTGCCAGAGCAATGATTCATGCTAAGAAACTTCCTATTCATTTTTGGGCTAAAGCTATGAATACAGCTTGCTATGTTCACAACAGGGTCACCTTAAGAAATGGAACATCCTCCACCCTGTATGAACTATGGAAGGGGAAGAAAACCAACTGTGAAATATTTCCATGTGTTTGGCAGCAAATGCTATATTCTGACAGATCGTGATCAAAGGAGAAAGATGGACTCTAAGAGTGATGAAGGCATTTTTCTAGGATACTCTACTAACAGCAGAGCATATAGGGTATTCAACTCCAGAACCCAAGTTATGATGGAGTCTATTAATGTCATTGTTAATGTTCCATGTGATGTTGAGACATGGTTTGAGACATCATCACAAGTACCTGATAGAGATGATGTACCTGCTCCTACTTCACCAAAATCTGAACCAGAGGAAGCCAACAAAGATCCTTCCATCAGAATTCAGAAAGATCGTCCAAAGGAACTCATTATTGGAGATCCAAACAGGGGTGTCATTACAAGATCTAGAGAAATTGTCTCAAACTCTTGCTTTGTGTCAAAAATAGAGCCAAAAAATGTCAAAGAAGCTCTAAGTGATGAATTCTGGATTGGAGCAATGCAAGATGAATTGAACCAGTTCAAGCAACATGAAGTATGGGAGTTAGTTCCTAGACTAGAAGGAACAAACATCATTGGCACAAAGTGGATCTACAAGAACAAGTCGATGCGAAGGGTTGTCACGTAAATAAAGCAAGACTTGTTGCTCGTGGTTACACTCAGTTGAAGGGATTGATTTTGATGAAACTTTTGCTCCGTGGCTAGACGGAATCAATCGCTACTACTATGGGTTGCTTGCATTCAAATTCAAATTATTTCAGATGGATGTGAAAAGTGCCTTCCTAAATGGCTACTTGAATGAGGAGGTATATGTAGAACCCTAAAGGATTTGTGGATCCAAGTTTTCCGATCATGTCTACAAGTTAAGGAATATATGGACTAAAGCAAGCTCCTAGGGTATGGTATGACAAAGGATCAGGAAAGGAGCCTTGGATAAAACTCTCTTTGTCAAGAATGAAGGAGGAAAGATAATGGTGGCTCAAATTTATGTTGATGACATAGTATTTGGAGGAATGTCAGACACAATGGTGAAACATTTTGCCAATCAAATGCAAGCAGAGTTTGAAATGAGCCTCATGGGAGAGTTGACCTATTTTCTTGGACTGCAAGTCACACAGATGGAAGACTCAACATTCCTTTCACAGAGCAAGTATGCAAGGAATATTGTCAAGAAGTTTGGAATGGAGAATGCCAGCCATAAAAGGACTCCTGCTCCCACACATTTGATGTTGTCCAAGGACACAAGTTGTGAAAAGGTTGATCAAAGTTTGTATAGAAGCATGATAGGAAGCTTGTTGTACCTAACAGCCAGCAGACCTGACATTGCATTTGTTGTTGGGGTATGTGCAAGACACCAAGCTGAACCTAAAGTAAGTCACATCAACCAGGTGAAAAGAATTCTGAAGTATGTGAGTGGAACTTGCAATTATGGTATCCTGTATTCTCATGGATGTGCACCAATTTTATGCAGTTATTGTGATCTTGGCCGGTAGTCGATGATGAAAAAGCACTTGGAGGATGTTTCTTCTTGGGAAACAATCTTGTTTCTTGGTTCAAGAAGCAAAAGTGTGTCCTTGTCCACTGTTGAAGCTGAATACATAGCAGCTGGTAGCAGTTGTTCTCAAATGGTCTGGATGAAGCAGATGTTGTCTGAGTACAATGTCACACAGGATGTCATGACATTGTATTGTGACAATCTGAGTGCTATTAATATTTCAAAGAATCCTATACAACACAGTAGGACTAAGCACATTGACATTAGACATCACTTCATCAGAGACCTTGTGGAAGATAAAGTGATTAAATTGGACCATGTAGCCACTGAACTTCAACTGGCTGACATTTTTACTAAAGCTCTTGATGCTAGTCAGTTTGAAAATTTAAGGAGAAAACTGGGTATTTGTCAATATGAGGAATTGTAGCAATTAAGATTGCTTACAAGGAATGGAAGAGACATTTTATTAATTATAAGTGGGTCATTTAATTATTTTCCTCTTATTTTTAAAAGTTTCAAGAATAGGAAGAGACTCCTCCATATAATAGCCTCTTCATTTGAAAGTATCATATCCTCTTCATCCAAAAGATACTCTCAAACTCTCTGTCATTCTTGTTCTCATTTTCTCAACATATCTCAACGAAATATGTCTTCATCATCTTCTTCATCCCAAGACTCTGACTGTTCATCTCCTACCATGGCTGAGATTAGGGCAAGCTCTACAGCCATGAATGTTGAACCTGTGAAGGTCTCTCCTCAACGTTCAATGGCAACTGAATATAAGAAGACCAAGAATCTGCATGCAAGGAATACACGAAGGTCATCAGCTTCACCCTCTAGTAAGATCTCTGAATCATCCTCATCTGTTCCTCCAGAGATAGTAAATAGAGAAGGTACTATGTATGTGCAAGAAGCCATTGCTAGGATAGTCACCCGGATCCTAAATGAAAACCACTCTGTTCCTGGAGTTTCTGTTCCCCTTAACCAAGAGTCTGCTAGCCCTAGTTTAGCAGCTGATCCAGATGTCACAGAGAATTTCAAGACATCTGATGATCATGTCAAGCAAACTCCTGTGGATCCTGATATTGATACTCCTGCTGATTCTCCTATCAAAGCAAAGGTTGGTATCTCTGGTTCTCAAGTTGAGAAGATGACCAAAGCTGGAACTTCTTCAAAGAAGTATAGAGTTAAATCTGTTGGTGGTAGCTCGAGACCCAAGAGGACACCAATTTCCAAGAAGAGGAAGGCTCCTGAACCTTCAGAGTCTGATCAAGATTCTAGTTTCAAGATTAAGGCTGAAGTGGTAGTTGGTAATGTTGCTGATGGTGTTGCTCACAATGATAATGTTCACAGTGCCTCTTCAGGAAAGGAGAGCACCTGATGCTGTGATGGTTCTTGTTGTGTTGGTTATTGCCCTGTTGATGGTTCTTATTTTTCCCATTTTTTTTGGATGACTGTAATTTTTGTTGACAGAATTGTAATCTTTTGACTGAGATGTAACTGTAAACATTGTGCTAGTACTTTTCTTCATATATGATTGAATGATTGGGGTACTTGTACTGTTACCTTTGGCCCCTTTGTGGCTAAAAAGGGGGAGAATACTGTCACTTGGGAAATTTGGGAAACTGTATGGAAATTTAAATTTGTATGTGGGCAGTTGTGGGAATTGTGGGAAATTTGTATGGGTAGAATTTATCTTCTCTAGGTTCTGGTTTCTTTAAACTTAGAACTAGTTTGTCTTCTGCTGCATAGGTACTCTTATGACTTAAGTAGTTTTTAGCCAAAAATGTGCCAAAGGGGGAGTTTATTAGTGTTTTAAGTTGGCATTACTTTTTGGTAAAACTAGGCTATGGCAATGTCTTGATAAATGTCATGACATTCAGAGATTGAAGATAAATCCTACTTGACAAGGATGTTTAAAGTACAGCTCAGAACTGGAAGATAAAAGTTGTCTTTGGAATTTCAGAAAATAGTCTGATGTCATAACAGATGTTATGACATTCAGTGTGACATTCTGTTCTGCAGAATCTATTTTTTCTTGAGACTTTTCAGGAAGTTTGTTGAGCTGCTGTATTATGTTTTTCTGTTATTAAATTGCATGCTCACATGGCTGTTAGGATAATCTTAGTTAGACCTAAATTGGTTGTTGATAAGACCAAGTTTTTAGGATTAATTAAGTGAACCCTAGCTATCTTTATGGAAGCCCAATGAAGTTTCGGGATGCTTCTATAAAGGATTACAACCACTTACAATCTTTGCGCCTGGAATGTATTGAAGATTTAGCAGGTTGTTATTTGTGTAATTCTAGTTTCTCTTGTGAGCCAAGCAATTATCAATTGATAAGTGTCTTGGACTAGGATTTGTTTGTAAGGGTAGTTTATCACTCAAAGCTTTGAAGCACGAGTGTTTGTCTCTTGATTAAAGCTTTGAAGCAAAATCAAGATAGTTTATTGAAGTGTGTCTTCACAATTCAATTAATCAATAGGTTGATATCACTGCGTGATTGAGGGGAGTGGTAGGAACTCGGTCTAAGTAGGACGTAGATTGAAGTTGCATTGGGTAGGTTTTAAGTGAAGGAGATAAACGGTTGGTTTATTCTGAATTAATTCTACTAATAGTGAATTTCCTCCCGGCTTGGTAGCCCCGGATGTAGGTGTAGTTAGACACCGAACTGGGTAAACAATTTATTGTGTTCTTTACTGCTGTTTAAATTTACTGTGTGAATTGTTAACAGAGTGTCAGATAGTGTGTTATAACATTCTCTGTGACATCACGTATCTGCTGCCAGGAATTACACTAACAATTCCAGCACAGGATAGATCGTGTGTGTGCTCCTTGAGCTAAATTAGGGTTTTGATCAAAATTTTCATCTGTTCAAGATATGATCAATTAGGGTTTGAGTCTTCACTCACCTCAAATGACCTATCTTCATCAATCATCAACATTTGATCTTCAAATTCCCATCTTTTCCTCATGATCTATCTTGAATCGATCAATTAGGGTTTTGATCGAGGATGGTGTATCATTGACTTTCTACTCAATGAATGACCTATTTTCTTGGAGAATGATCTCAAAATCATCAATGCAATAACTTGACCTAATTTCTTGATTCAAAACATTCCAAATGCCATGATTGATTCTCAGAGAAATTCTGAATCATCTAACAAAAAGTCAACTGTTCAGATTAGTTAAACTTTGACTTTTTGTCAACTTTTTGAAAACTAAATTTTATCAATCATCAAATCATTTAAAATTATCCATCATGATCATAAAAAATCAAAATGTGTGAAAATGTCAACAACAAGTAAAATTTGAAATTTTTCTAACACTTAGAAAAATTTTCAGGTATTAAAAACATGGTTTTTCATGGCTATTTTTAACCTAAATCCATTTTGATTCAAGAAAAACTCAAAACATGAAAGTTGTAGTTCTTGTTCCAAGAATTCCAAAATGTCCAAGAACTTGCAAAAACATTTTGTGTAGCTAGAGTTTTGAAATTGAAACTTAGAGGTCCATAACCATAATTTTCAAGCCATTTCACCAAATTTTTCAAGTCTTTTTGCAATTTCTTCCTTCTAGAAGCCTTGTCATCAAAAGAGATAGTAACTAAGAGTGAAAAATTTGATGGCAATGATTGGAAGAACATAGAATCACTTGAGTTTTTTAACCATGGTTAAGAAAGATTTCATGTGCATTAAATGTGAAAGATTCCATTATTACCTCTTAAGCCAAGTTGCCAATTCTTCCAATCCTATCCTTCCCTTGCTTGCCAAACCTCTTAGCCTATAAATAGAAGTCATTTATCACTTCAAAATCACACCAAAACAACCATAAACTTGTTTTCTCATTCTTTCTAATTTTGCAAGTGTTCTCATTTTCAAAGAGGTTAGAATTCCAACTTCCAAATATTGAAATTTTTAACCAAAGGTGTCATCCAAACATCTTCTAAACATCGCTTAGAAGTTGTTCATCACTTTAAACCATCACAAAATAAGCCAAAAGTCAGTTTCTTCATAAAAACTCCATTTGTGCAAGTTTTGTTCCTTAACTTGCAAACTTGAAATCCACTCGTGCAAACTCAAAATTTTCACTTCAAACATCATCCATACACTTCATATGAGTGATTCAAACATTCATACATGATCTATAACATCAGAATCTTTAAATTCTAATCACACTTCATGCTATGGCAGTTGGACTTGGGCAGAGTGATCCGGGTGTTTTCAATTTAGTCTAAGCACTCAAACACGTTCTATAATCATCAATGAAGCTATAGCAATCATCAAACAACTTCTGGAAACACTCCAGCTTGGAATTCGATTTCAGTTCAAAGAGGTAAGTAACTCAAACTTAGAACTCTTTGATTTCTGAATTCCAGTTCAAAAATTGCTATACCATTTTGTTTCTACACTCATACTGATCATAAACCCTCAATCAATTGCTTAAATCATGGTCCATACACGATTTCATGATCAATTCTTAAAATTAGGGTTCATCTGATTTTTACGAATTCATTCATCAAATGCTGAAAATAAATGAAATTAATTGTCATCATCATGTTCCTGGTGAAAATCTGAGCAAGTTTGATATTTACATCATTCAATTTCATAGAGAAATGGAGGAGGAATCAAAGGCGTGAGGTTGAAGATGAAGATCTTCGTGCGTTTTCTAGTTTTTGTTCAAAAAATTCAAATCTTGTATTATTATATGTTTATTTGTTGTTGTTTCATAAACGGATGAAACAACTACCCCAGTGGCAGCCAGCGCGCTTTTAAGTTTGCCATGCCTAAGGTCCAGGGTTCGAATCCCCCTAAGACCTTTTATTTTTCACTCTTTTCACATTTTCAACTCATTTTCAACTAATTTTCCAAACTTATTTTCAAATATATTTTTCCAAAAGCCTTGTTTGACAAGCCATGCATATGGCCCAGTGGTTAGTCTTTTCATCTTTGAAAGTCAGGTCATGAGTTCAAACCTCCTTAGGACCAAAACATTCTTTTTATCACTTGTTTTTTTAGTTTTTCAACAAACTTCAACATTTTCAAAAACCAATCAAAACTTCTCATTTTGAGATGATTTTTTGCACACTCGTCATTTAATATACATATTTTATGATTATGTCAAAACAATCCAAAAATATTTTCTTTTTGATGTATTTTTATTAGGTTGAAAATAGAAGTTTAAAAGTATTTTAAATACTTTTTTTAAAAATGTTCTCTTTTTTATTTACAAACCTAATCTTTTTCAAAACTTCTTGTGAATATTCTTCACTTTTCAAAATCATTTCAAAACTTTCAAATGTTTTAATTGACTTACGCACCTCTTTTCCATGATCGATTCGATTTATCTTTGAAAATACAAACCGAACTAGGTTTTTCCTCAAAATTCTTTCGAATTCAAAATCAAATTGATCATGGGCCTCCCTCACGGTGTAAGTCCCAACCCTCCTATGTACATATTTATTTCCTTGTACATATCAACCCTTTTTATGTACATATTTATTTTCTTGTACATATCCACCATTTTATGTACATATTCAATTCCTTGTACATATTCAATCATCCTTTAAAATATTCAAGTATAATTAGCTTCATTCCTCTAATTTTATTCACTTGTTTATACACTGATTCCATTAGTATTAAGAGGAGCATAATTCCCGGTGAAACTACTCTTAAACCAGTGGGCCTCCCTTAAGGTGTAAGTCTCACTCCTTTATATATATATATATATATATATATATATATATATATATATATATATATATATATATATATATATATATATATATATATATATATACTAGCTTATCCGCTTGTTTTAAACACTTGTTTATATTTTCACACATCATTTGTATATATTCAAGTTACATTTGCTTTAATTTCTTGTTTTATACACTTGTTTATATATTTCCTTCATAAACTCCTATGAATGCACACCACACACTTTGTTATATATAATTGTTCATATACTTGTTCATTTATAACACAACAACTAGTATAACAACTAGGTTCCCCATAGTCTCCTCTTGGGCTTTGTACAAGATAACTCACTTATTGAGTTAGCCCCCTCTTGGGCTTCGTACAAAAGAACTCTCCTGTTAAGTTAGCCTCCTCTTGGGCTTCGTACAAAAGAACTCCCTCATTGAGTTTAGCCTTCTCTTAGGCATCATACGAGAAAGAGATATGGAAATCTCTAACAACCTCCTATTGGGCTTCCAATACAAAGAATCACCATCTCTAGGATAGAAACCTAAGAGTATAATTTCCTGGTGAAATCACTCTTGAATCTTAAGAGGATGGTTTCCCGGTGAAATCACTCTTAAAGCCAAGCCAGCCATACCCTATAGCCTCCTCTTGGGCTCACAATACAAGGACCCTCGATGACCCTCGAATAGCCTCCTTTAGGGCTTACAATACAAGGAAACAAGAGCTTCTTAAAAGCATCCCCCTAATCAATAATCAATTTCTCCTAGAGATTTAGACATGTATCATCTCTATGGAAGAAGTATCTCATCTATAGCATCACATCCAAATCAACACTTTTTCAAACACTTTTTCAAACAAAACATCTTTCTTAACTCGTAAGTGGAAACGGTTGTACACTCAAGCAAAATACCCAATGCTTACAATGAAAGATTCAAACATTTTTCAAACATCTTTCTTAACTTGTAAGTGGTAACGCTTGTACACTTAAGCAAAACACCTAATACTTACAATGAAAGATTTAATCAATCAACTTTCAAAAATGTATGTGATGAAATAGATTATATACTTTTTTCATTAAGATGACATTTGTCTTTGTATCTTAATAAAATATCATTACTTCCACTAGCATAAGTGGGAACTACGATGGCTCTGACATTCTCAACCTCCCTTTGAGAATACGTAGGCATAAGGTCTCACCCTTGGCGAGCATACTTCTTTCTCCCTCAAACCAAACAAACCATAATTCCCTTTAGCTCCGAGCTACAGATGCTCTGATTCCCACTAGGGGATATGTATGTAGAGGATTCCAATGATCCTTGCGAGCATAATAATAATTACAAAACTTAGGTTCCTGCCTAACCTACCTTTCTTAAATCCCAAAGGAGAAACTTTTCCGAAATAGCATACAAAATAAAACACACAAATATACAAAATATGCATAAAAAAGTTCCTATAGAAAACTATACATATATAGGGTGTTAATACATTCCCTTTATAGAATCAACCCTCTTACCCTGGTCTCTCCCCAATGTGTTGAGTCTAGTTCACGCTAGTCGCATCGCATATCATATTTAGGGTATTTTAGCTTTCCCTTTTTCCATCTTCTTTTCTTGTTTGGAAACAATAAAGCTTGATGCTCGCGGCATCTTTTAAATCAAAAGAGTAAATCGTTTTGAGCCTGAGATTCGAATTCGGATTCGATTCCCTCGTTCATCACTTTTTACAGCGAACAAGTACAACAAGAGTTTTTACGAATATGAAATTTGTAGAACAATTATCACTTTGAGTGATGTATCAATATAATTGATCTTCTCTTAAACAAGCAACTTATAATGATAGAATATAGTTCTCCAATGTTTGTAAATATAATATGAATTTTTCTAGACTAATATAGCAAATATATGGAGAAAACTTCTTTGTGAAAGTTCAAGAACACAAACACATGTTTTGAAATTTGAATGATAAAAATAAATTTAAATTGCTATTGAAGAAGTGATTTTAAATTTGAAATTTAATGTATTTATAAGTGCATAACACCTCTATGAAACATGATAAAGTTTGAAACATTTTCATGAAGGTTTGCAAGAATTTAGAGTAACAATGATTCATGAAAAGGTATAATTTTGAATTTTGTACATGACTTCTTATGTCATTTAAAAAGAATACCTGACTCAACAATTTCTGTACGTTTTCTGAATTTCAAAAAAATATATATTCAAATTTCAAACAACATCGGATTTTGTTAAGTCAGTTAACCAGACCTGACTTGAAATATCCTGACAATTTTTTTTAAACTAAGTTTTTATGCATTTGAATCAAAAAAAATTATGCATAATAATTTGTGAACTTTAAAGATGAAAATGAATATTATTTTTTGAAAATATAAAGACTTTAGTGAAAATAAGTATTGTCATTATATCTTCTTGAGATTTAATTATTTATGCATGATAAAAAATATTTTGTGTACATAAATAGTGTAATACTTCTACTTTTTGTGCCATACATGCAAGTGAATATTTAGGAGTATTTTGAGCACTAAAATATCTATATATATATATATATATATATATATATATATATATATATATATATATATATATATATATATATATATATATATATATTGCATTGTACCTCAATAATTCAAGATCAATGTTAGTCTTCAAAGTAGAATACTTGATATATTTGTTGCTAGCTTTTGGTACGATAAGTCTTGATCACTTGATATTACAATTAAACTTGAAGCTTTTTCCATTCATTTATTTATCATTTTGTCTTTATAAAAACACAATAGATTCAGAGTCTTGACTTCACAGAGTTTGTATTCCTGAAAATGCTGAAATGAAAAAGATGATCATGGAAGAAAGCCATATAAGTGGTTTGAGTATTCATCTGGGAGCTACTAAAATGTATAACGATTTGAGGAAATTGTTTTTGTGGTCTGGGTTGAAACGGGATGTAGCGCAGTTCGTGTATACATGCTTGACTTGTCAGAAATCTAAATTCGAACATCAGAAACCGGCAGGATTGTTAGAACCATTTGAGGCCCCTGAATGGAAGTGGGATAGTATATCAATGGACTTTGTGACGGGGTTACCTGCTACCGAGAGGGGACATGATACCATTTGGGTGACCGTTGATATACTAACAAAATCAGCTTATTCCATCCCGATTAGTATCAATTTTCTTGTTCCGATGTTGGTGGAGATTTATCTCCGAGTAATTAGGAAGTTGCACGGTGTTTCGTCAAGCATTGTGTCAGACTGAGACCCAAGATTTACTTCTGATTTTTGGAAGAGGTTCCAAGATGCGTTGGGTTCGAAGTTAAAATTGAGTTCTGCATATCATCCACAGACAAATGGTCAAACGGAGAGGACTATTCAGACAATGCTGGGTTTTTTGAGAGCATGTGTTCTTGATTAGGGAGGTACATGGGATAGTCATCTCCGTTTATTGAGTTCACTTATAATAATAGTTTTCGTTATAGTATTGGCATGGCACTGTTTGAGGCATTCTATGGTCGGAGGTGCATAACTCCTTTGTGTTGGTATGAAACTGGTGAGAGCATAGCGCTTGGACTGGAAATGGTGCGAGAAACTACCAAAAAGGTTAAATTGATCAGAGAAAGGATGAAGACTTCTCAAAGTAGGAAGAAGAGTTACCATGACAAGAGAATGAAGGAACTTGAGTTTCAAGAAGGAGACCATGTGTTCTTGAGAGTATCACTGATAACTGGTGTGTAACGTGCATTGAAAGCTAAAAAGTTGACTCCTCGATTTATTGGTTTGTATCAGATTTCAAAGAAAGTATGGACGGTCGCATATAGATGGGACTTGCCACCGAACCTGTTCAATTTGCACGATGTGATTCATGTGTCGCAACTTCAAAAGTATAATCCAGATATGTCGTATGAGATTCTGATGGACGACATACAAGTGCGAGATGACCTTACCGTTGAAACAGCACCTGTGATGATTGAAGGTCGCGAGATAAATAAGTTAGTGGGCAAGGAGATTACTCTAGTGAAAGTAGTTTGGAAAGTTGTTACTAGCGAGAACACGACGTGGGAGTTAGAAAGCAGGGCGCAGGAGGCTTATCTAGAGTTATTTGTATTAGGTAATTTTCGAGGACAAAAACACTTTAAGTAGGGGAGAGTTGTGTAATACGGTGAACTGACTTTAAGATTTTTGTATCGCAAATGTGCGGATAGCAAGAGTCCCCACCGACTTTTCTTTTATCCAATTAAGGGAAGGTAAAAAGTACAGAAAAAGACCTTCGTTAGATTCTGGGTAAGGGAGAAGGTTATGAAAAGGGAAGGTATTAGCACCCCTTTCCATCCGTAGTTATCTAGGGGCTCTTAGTTGCTCTTAGATCATTTTAAAAGTGCTTTTTGTGTGTTTGACAAAAAGGTTTAGAAAAAGCATTTCGCTTTGACTTTGTAATGATTCATGTAGGAATGTATACAAAGTGTTCGGAAATGTTTCATTTTGAAAAGAGTTTGAACTTTGACAAAAGTGTGTGGTGGGAAAAGTATTTTGATAGAGCAAGCAACTAAAAGTCTTATTACCTACTCAGAATTGGTCATTTTCGTGTTATTTTACTTTCCTTTAGAATAGCGATATCCATACCATTAGTTGGTAGGTAACCCTATTCATTGGATGTAAGCGGGACATTCGAAGGGACATCGGATGGTCATAGAAGGCAACTTGTAGGAAGTATCCTAGCACATTCGATGGGACTATCATGATTTTTCGTAGGCGACAATCGAGGGTCAAGATCATGTATTCGTAGGTGACATCGTGGGTCTATGATCTTTGTATCGAAGGGACTATGATGATTTGTTTTGAAGGCAACAGTGCTAGAATACCTCTACGTTCGAGGGACTTGACCATTTGTATTTGTAAAGGCAACGAGAGAGAATTACCCTAAGGGGTGCATGTGTGAAAAGAGTGTGTCAATTCAGATATTTTTATCTTGGAGTTATGAGTGATCTATGTCCAATTTTATCTTGCCATACACGCCTAATTACTAGCAGTTTATAGGGTGTAGAAAGTAAATTGCGGAAAATAAAGTGCGGAAAGATAAAGGCCTACGCTATTACATGGTTTTGGGGCAGTTACATAATAGGAGTGCGGAAAGTAAAAGTCCTAATTAAACTATTACATCCCATAGGCAATTACATAATTGGAAAAGAAAAGCAAGAAAAATCGTCCGAAACGTTATAACCTGTGAACAGATACATAATCGGAAATACGAGAAAATTGCATAAGAGGAAAATGTTAGTAAAAACAAATATTTTTGAATGAGGAAAAAGGTTTTATGTTAGTAATGACATTAATATGATAAGACAATTTTTGGTAATTTTCTGAATCGATTTGATAATTTAAAAACAATTAAATGTCATTTAAATGATTAATTAATAATTAAATTAAATATGCATGCATAAGTAATAATTTTTATATTAAAAATTAAATAAGTATTTTTCTGATGATTATGCAAAAAATAAATGTTTTTTAGAGTTTTTTAGATGCATGATAAAAATATTTGAAGATAAATTAAAATAGATAAAAAAATATTATAGAAAATAGAAAAGAAATAAGTTAGTTTTCAAACTTGCAAAAATATATGGTCCTGGTCAGGCTCGAACCGGTGTCCCTCTGGTAACACTTCACGCTTCCTTGCCTTAACCACTGAGCCAACTGTCATACTCCAAAATATGCCCTCCTATTCCTCAAGACATTTCATACATCCATACTCAAGGATCCCTCAAGGGTTGATCAGACAAACCCTCTCCTAGACAATCAACCCAAACTAGGGTTTGGCTATCCTCAGATCCAGATGGACTTCCAACATTTCCAATGGTCATCATGCCTCCTCATATGCTTCAAAGAGTCTCCATGTCAAGTTTCAAGCCTCACAAGTCAAGTTTCCTCAGACAATTGCTCAGATGGTCGAAAATCAGTTGTATTGGATAAAACGTCAACTGTGGTCAACATACAGTCAAACTTCCTGATTTTTGGTCAACATCCATATTTTGAAGTAACATTCATCATTTTATCAAGGGTTGATCATGATTCATCAAGAAAACTCAAGATTTGTTCAAAAGTCAAACTTTCCAAATTAGAGTTTTCTAATGAAAAGTCAACTGAACTTTGACTGAGCATAACTTCTTCATACTTTCTCAAAATTTTTTCCACCACCTCTCATTTTGAAGGAAATTCAATTCTCTACAACTTCATGTCTCACAAGAATGTTCAAAAAAGGCTTCATTTGGAAGGTATGGATCAAAACATTACAGGTCCTTTTCAAAGTCAACAAAAAGTCAACTTTTTGTTTTGAAGATTTATTGAGCATGGAAACTCGAATTGAGATGAAACCAAAGAGGTTGTTTAGAGGACACATAGAGCTTTCTAAAGAGTCCAAGAACATTAAAACATGTGGAAAATTGAGAAACATACACCTTGTTCAAGTTGGGTATTTTTGAAGAAGTGCACAAAGAGAAGTACTTGTAAAAATCCAAAATTTTGCAAATGGGCCTAGTTTTTCTTGGTTTAAACTTGTTCCTTATCTTATTTGGAACCTTCAAGCCCAATGCCACAAATTTTGTATTTATTTTTCTATTTAATTTGGATATTATTCATTTAAAAACAAATTAAATTAAAAAATAAGGTATAAAATCAAAATTAAATGCAAAATTGATTTTCTCTCATGCTTGAGATCCAAGTAACTCACACAAGCTGGCAAATTTCGAAATTTGCATAGATTTAGAAAGAATTTGATTGAAATTTGATCAAAAAAGGAAGATTTGATTTTGTACAAAATCAAATAATTTTTGCATTGATTGATCATTATTTGTTCTTCAAATCAGTCCAAAATCCATCTACTATAAATGTACAAAGCATACCACATGAACAAGAACAGAAAAATTGCTTGGAGGAACCCTAACCTAAGTTAAAAAAATCGTGCCTTTCAAGCAACTTGCAGCCATAGTTCCAGCTCGATTCAATTGGTTTTAAGCATTCCTTGGAGTTCCTGGAGTCGACCCAGACCTTTACAACATTCAAAATCATCAAGAATCACGAAATCCAGTTTTGTTGCAGGGGCCATAGCGTCGAACTCAGCCGACGCTAAATTTCCAAAAATTCAAATGAAGAAGATGATGTTCTTCGCGCGTGATTTGAATTCCCAGAAATCAAGTTTGTTTAAAAACGCTTCGTTTCAATTTATTGACACCAAACGCGCTTTGGCTCAGTGGTTAAGGCAAGGGAGTATGAGCTGTCACCAGAAGGACCCCGGTTCAATTCCCAGCCATGACAATTATTTTTGCAACTTTACAAAACTAACATATTTTTCTTATTTTCTTTAATATTTTTCATGTTATTTTAATTTATCTTCAAATATTTTTATCATGCATCTAAAAAACACCAAAAATATTTATTTTTTACATAATCATCAGAAAAATGTTTATTTAATTTTTAATATAAAAATTATTATTTTTGCATGCATATTTAATTTAATTACTAATTAATCATTTAAATGACTTTTAATTTTTTTTAAACTATCAAATCAATTCCAAAAATTCCCAAACAATTACCTTATCATATTAATCTCATTACTAACACAAAACTTTCTCCTCATTCAAAATATTTGTTTTACTAACATTTTCCTCTTATGCAATTTCTCTTGTTTTCCGATTATGTATCTGTTCACAGGTTGTAACGCTTCGGACGATTTTTCTTGCTTTTCATTTCCAATTATGTAACTGCCTATGGGATGTAATAGTTTAATTAGGACTTTTATTTTCCGCACTCTCATTATGTATACGCCCCAAGCCATAGGACATTTACTTTCACATAAATAAATTGCTAGTAATTAGGCGTGTATAGCAAGATCAAATTGGACATAGATCACTCATAACTCCAAGATGAAAATATCTGAATTGACACTCTCTTTTCACACATGCACCCCTTAGGGTAATTCTCTCTCGTTGCCTTTCAAATAAATGGTAATGTCCCTCGAACGTAGAGGTATCCTAGCACCGTTGCCTTCAAACATATCATCATAGTCCCTTCGATACAAAGATCATAGACCCATGATGTCGCCTATGAATACATGATCTTGACCCTCGATTGTTGCCTACAAAAAATGATGATCGTCCCTTCGAATGTGCTAGGATACTTCCTACAAGTTGCCGTCTATGACCATCCGATGTCCCTTCGAATGTCCCTTCTACATCCAACAAATAGGGTTACCTACCAACTAATGGTATGGATAACGCTATTCTAAAGGAACGTAAAATAACACGAAACGACCATTCTGAGTAGGTAATAAGACTTTTAGTTGCTTGCTCTATCAAAATACTTTTCACACCACACACATTTGTTAAAGTTCAAACTCTTTTCAAAACGAAACATTTCGAAACACTTTGTATACATTCCTACATGAATCATTACAAAGTCAAAGCGAAATGCCTTTTCAAAATTTTTTTGTCAAACACACAAAAAGCACAATTTTAAAATGATCTAAGAGCAACTAAGAGCCCGTAGATAACTACGGATGGAAAGGGGTGCTAATACCTTCCCTTTTCATAACCTTCTCCCTTACTCAGAATCTAACGAAGGTCTTTTCCTGTTTTTTTCACCTTCCCTTAATTGGATAAAAGAAAAGTTGGTGGCGACTCTTGCTATCCGCACATTTGCGATACGAAAATCTCAAAGTCAGTTCACCGTATTACACCAACGCGCGTTTGGTGTCAAAACATTGAAACGGAATCGTTTTAAGCAAACTTGATTTCTAGGAACTAGGAACACGCGCGAAGATCTTCATCTTCTTCATTTGAAATTTTGAAAAGTTAGCGTCGGCTGAACTCGACGCTAAGGCCCCTGCAAACATCAAAAATCCAGTACAAGCAATATAAATGAAATTCAAAGGCATGGTTTGATTGGAAACATTGTCCTGAACACGATGGTGGTGTTCGTTTCGTCCATTTTTTAGTATTTTAAGAAACCCTAAATCAGTTCAGAAAACCCTAACTATGGTGAATTATGTCTCAGGCCACGAAAATGCAATTGGATTATCTAGAAAGCTTGCAAACTTCAAACTAAACACAAAGCAAACATCAAAACACGTTAACAATGCATGAATGATAGTGTAATACGGTGAATTGACTTTGAGATTTTTGTATCGCAAATGTGCGGATAGCAAGAGTCGCCACCGACTTTTCTTTTATCCAATTAAGGGAAGGTAAAAAGTATAGAAAAAGACCTTCGTTAGATTTTGAGTAAGGGAGAAGGTTATGAAAAGGGAAGATATTAGCACCCATTTCCATCCGTAGTTATCTACGGGCTCTTAGTTGCTCTTAGATCACTTTAAAATTGTGCTTTCTATGTGTTTGACAAAAATGTTTTGAAAAGGCATTTCGCTTTGACTTTGTAATGATTCATGTAGGAATGTATACAAAGTGTTTCGAAATGTTTCGTTTTGAAAAGAGTTTGAACTTTAACAAATGTGTGTGGTGTGAAAAGTATTTTGATAGAGCAAGCAACTAAAAGTCTTATTACCTACTCAGAATGGTCGTTTTCGTGTTGTTTTACTTTCCTTTAAAATAGCGCTATCCATACCATTAGTTGGTAGGTAACCCTATTCGTTGGATGTAAGTGGGACATTCGTAGGGACATCGGATGGTCATAGAAGGCAACTTATAGGAAGTATCCTAGCACATTCGAAGGGACTATCATCATTTTTCGTAGGCGACAATCGAGGTCAAGATCATGTATTCGTAGGCGACATCGTGGGTCTATGATCTTTGTATCGAAGGGACTATGATGATTTGTTTTGAAGGCAACGGTGCTAGAATACCTCTACGTTCGAGGGACTTGACCATGTGTTCGTAAAGGCAACGAGAGAGAATTACCCTAAGGGGTGCATGTGTTAAAAGAGTGTGTCAAATTCAGATATTTTATCTTGAAATTATGAGTGATCTATGTCCAATTTTATCTTGCCATACATGCCTAGTTACTAGCAATTTACAGGGTGCGGAAAATAAATTGCAGAAAGTAAAGTGCGGAAAGATAAATGTCCTACGCTTTTACATGGCTTTGGGGCAGATACATAATAAGAGTGCGGAAAATAAAAGTCCTAATTAAACTATTACATCCCATAGACAGTTACATAATATGAAAAAAGAAGAGCAAGAAAAATTGTCCGAAATGCTACAACCTGTGAACAGATACAAAAATCGGAAATAAGAGAAAATTGCAATAAGAAGAAAATGTTAGTAAAAATAAGTATTTTTGAATGAGAAAAAGTTTTTGTGTTAGTAATGACATTAATATGATAAAATAATTTTTTGGAAATTTTTGGAGTTAATTTGATAATTTAAAAACAATTAAAAGTGATTTAAATGATAAATTAGCAATTAAATTAAATATGCATGCAAAAATAATAATTTTTATATTAAAAATTAAATAAGTATTTTTCTGATGAGTATGCAAAAAATAAATATTTTTGGTGTTTTTTAAATGCATGATAAAAATTATTAAAGATAAATTAAAATGCATGGAAAATATTAAAAGAAAATAAGAAAATAGAAAAATATGTTAGTTTGCAAAAAGAAAAAAAACATTTGGTCCTAACCAGGTTCGAACCCAGGACCATGGAGAGCATCTTCTCAAACCAATGCCTTAACCACTACGCCAGCGTGCACTTTGTGTCATGGAAACCAAAATCAATTATTTATAAGTGATAACGTGTCATGGATGTATTTCAAACACAGTCAGCAAGCCGGGCCCAGTCACTTATGAATGAACGAATCAGATCGCTCCAAAGTGCAACGCCTTCAGTCAGCCGGTCTTCGCCTGAGTCAGCGCCGGAGCTAGGGCTCCGGTCGTCTTCTTCGGCTAGCCCGATCTTCAATCCTGCAAAATAGGCAAAAACAAAAGAAAAGGGATACCCTACCCCCCCCTAAATCGAGCATTCCGGATTCAATGGTGGTGTCAGTTTCGATTGAAAATGCCTCTAACTACCAATTCGAAGCTCACCAGTTTGAAAACCCTAAACATGGCAATATGTGATTCTAACGTTCAAGCTTACAAACGACTGCCCAGATCCGTCCCTTAGCATCTCATGAACACATTATAGTGGTTAGAATCGATTAAAACAAGAAGATAATAAAAATGCAATTTCAAGAAAATTTTGAATATGTATGAACATGTATGCATCGATTCAGGTTGTTTCAATCATTGGTAATGATGTGTACTTACTCAAACTTACCCTAGGAACACAATGGAATGGTTTTTGATGGCTGAAAGTGGATGGAACTTGAAACACGATTTTGACAATTTTGAGAAAAAATTTGGCAAAATAAGGGTTGTTGTTGGGGCTAGGGTTTCGTGTTTTGTCTTGTGCATCTTGCTTGGTATTTATAGAGTGTAATATGAGAGCAAAGAGAGTGAAAAAAGATTGGATATTGAATGTGCAATAAATTTCTTTCAAATCAAATCAAATTTTGGAGAAAATTTGATTTTCTCTTCCGTGTGCAAGCAATCACGAATTTGGTATGTTTTGTGGGCTATCTTGGACCTCAAGCTTGATAAAAATCCACTCCTCTTGAAAATATATCTTATTTTCATATTTTATATAATTTAAATTTGAATTAAATGGTTTTAAATTCAAAAATAAATCAATAAAATAAAATTTGGTCATGGAAAGGCATCAATAGGTCACAAATAATATTATGATCAAGTTTGGATCATAAAATTATAGGCCCATTTGGAAAAAATTGGATTTTGACAAATATCTCCTTTTGTGCAATTGTTCAAAAATGCCCAACTTGTACAATGTGTATTTTACTCAATTTTCCACAATTTTGGGTGTTCTTGGACTTTTTAGAAAGCCCTAAGTGTCCTCTAACCAACCTCTTTGGTTTCATCTCAATTGGAGTTTCCATGCTCAATAAATCTTCAAAACAAAATGTTGACTTTTTGTTGACTTTGAAAAGGACCTGTAATGTTTTGATCCATACCTTCCAAATGAAGCATTTTTTGAACATTCTTGTGAGACATGAAGTTTTAGGGAATTGAATTTCCTTCAAAATGAGAGGTGGTGGAAAAATGTCTGAGAAAGTATGAAGAAGTTATGATCAGTCAAACTTCAGTTGACTTTTCACTGAAAAACCCTAATTTGGAAAGTTTGAATTTTGAGCAAATCTTGAGTTTTCTAGATGAATCATGATCAACCATTGATCAAATGATGAATGTAACTTCAAAATGAGGATGTTGACCAAAAAACATGAAGTTTGACTGTATGTTGACCACAGTTGACTTTTGTCCAATACAACTGATTTTCAACCATCTGAGCAATTGTCTAAGGAAAGTTGACTTGTGAGGCTTGAAACTTGACATGGAGAATCTTTGAAGCATATGAGGAAGTCCATCTGGATCTGTGGATAGCCAAACCCTAGTTTGGGTTGATTGTCTAGGAGAGGGTTTGTCTGATCAACCCTTGAGGAATCCTTGAGTATGGATGTATGGAATGTCTTGAGGAATATGAGGGCAAATTTTGGGGTATGACAGATAGAAATCGAAATTTGAAAAAGTGTGACAAACCGAAATTGTGTTCTTTCAATTCTTGATGTTTTTGAGAGATGTAAAGGTCTGGAATGATTCTAAGGACACCAAGGAACGTGTTTGGATGCTTGGAATTGGTGAATCAAGCAAAACAAAGTGCAAGTTGCTTGAACTCCACGGTTTTTTGGCTTTAGGATAGGGTTCCTCCAAGCAATTTTTCTGTTCTTGTTCATGTTGTATGCATTGTACATTTATAGTAGATGGATTTTGGGCTGATTTGAAGAACAAATAATGATCAATCAATGCAAAAATTATTTGATTTTGTACAAAATCAAATCTTCCTTTTTTGATCCAATTTCAATCAAATTCTTGCCAAATCAATGCAAATTTCGAAATTTGCCAGCTTGTGTGAGTTACTTGGATCTCAAGTATGAGAGGAAAATCAATTTTGCATTTAATTTTGATTTTATACCTTATTTTTTAATTTAATTTGTTTTTAAATGAATAAAATCCAAATTAAATATAAAAATAAAGAAAAAATTCGTGGAATTGGGCTTGAAGGTTCCAAATAAGATAAGGAACAAGTTTAAACCAAGAAAAACTAGGCCCATTTGCAAAATTTTGGATTTTGACAAGTATCTCTCTTTGTGCACCTCTTCAAAAATTCCCATCTTGTGCAAGGTGTATTTTGCTCAATTTTCCACATTTTTTAGTGTTCTTGGACTTTTTAGAAAGCTCTAAGTGTCCTCTAAACAACCTCTTTGGTTTCATCTCAATTGGAGTTTCCATGCTCAATAAAGCTTCTGAACAAAAAGTTGACTTTTTGTTGACTTTGAAAAGGACCTATAATGTTTTGATCCATACCTTCTAAATGAAGCATTTTTGAACATTCTTGTGAGACATGAAGTTGTAAAAAATTGAATTTCCTTCAAAATGAGAGGTGGTGGAAAAAATTTTGAGAAAGTATGAAGATGTTATGCTCAGTCAAAGTTCAGTTGACTTTTCACTAAAAAACCATAATTTGGAAAGTTTGACTTTTGTGCAATTCTTGAGTTTTCTTGATGAATCATGATCAACCCTTGATCAAATGATGAATGTGACTTCAAAATGAGGATGTTGACCAAAAATCAGGAAGTTTGACTGTATGTTGACCACAATTGACTTTTTGTTCAATACAACTGATTTTCAACCATCTGAGCAATTGTTTGAGGAAACTTGACTTGTGAGGCTTGAAACTTGACATGGAGAATCTATGAAGCATATGAGGAGGCATGATGATCACTAGAGATGTTAGAAGTCCATCTGGATATGAGGATAGCCAAACCCTAGTTTGGGTTGATTGTCTAGGAGAGGGTTTGTCTGATCAACCCTTGAGTATAGATGTATGAAATGTCTTGAGAAGTAGGAGGGAAAATTTTGGGGTATGACAGCTGCCCCTGTTCAATATTCTTGTACTGGAAGGGTTATATTGGCATGCGTGCCTTTCGTGACCTGGAGGTAGAAGATGATTGAACACTGAAAATTTGCACTCATTTGTTGGTGATGATGGAATGGGCTTCTGAGATGCCATTTGGAGAAGTTGGGGATTTCGGTGGGGAATGAGTTGTACGCTAGACTCGAGATTGTTGTTTGGATAGGAGAGCTGTCGGAGATGGGCTTAAGATGCCATCTGGAAAAATCGATGCTGGGGAGTGAGCTGTACGCTAGGCTCTGTAGATGTTTCTGGAAGTGAAAGGAGCACGGAGATGGGCTTAAGATGCCATCCGGGGGGGTCGTACATTAGACTCTGTGCTTGTCTTTGAATGAAATTATTGATTTGTATTGGTTTTTAACCAAATATGCAGCATTCTGAAAGTGGAGAAATGTTGACAAGTAGTCGGAGATGGGCTTAAGATGCCACCCGAGGCAACTGAGTCGTACGCTAGACTCTATAGTCGCTGTTGATAATAAGAGAGAGTCAGAATAAATCTTCGTCTTGATTGCTCTGAGGGGATAATAGTTTGCAAAATATGGATAAATTCCCTGTTGTGCTTCGGGTACTGATCCAATTCCTGTTATCGGAGGATAACTTGTGATCGTTCGGATAGGGTTTCCCGTCTGGCTTCGGGCATTAATCTTGGACCAGTTGTCGGAGGACAACTAGGGCGGTCATTCAGATAGTTTTCCCGTCTGGCTTCGGGCATTAATCCTGGACCAGTTGTCGGAGGACAACTAGGGCTGTCGTTTGGATAGGGTTTCCCGTCTGGCTTCGGGTATTAATCCTGGACCTGTTTGTTTCAGAAGTGATTTTCACCTGTTTTGGGGAAAACAAAAGAAACTTTGATAGAATATGGTTAGTCTTATGCAGATTATGATGCATGACAATGTGTATGAATGACATGCGCAAAAATTATGAATTTTATGAATAATGTATGAATGATAGATGTTGTGGTATTTCAAAATATATCCATCTCTGCAAGAGGATTCCTAGCTTCTGTTTGGGGACGAAACGGATTGGAAACCCTGAGAAGAAAGATAACCTCGATTCCTCCGATGCACTATCTGACCAAGTTTCAAGTCTGGATGTTTGTACTACTGAGGATGGTAAAGTCCGAGAGGTACATTGCCGAGGATCTTGTCACCTGGGGAGAATTTAGGCTCTTGGTGTAGATCCTGCTGGAGATCATTTGATCGTTGCTAGGAGACCGGGTTAGAAGGATCTGGAGCCCGTCGAAATCTCTGGCTGGGGAATAAAAGATGTAGGTTTCCTCCGATGTATTATCTGACCTTGTTCCATGTCTGGATACTGCTGCTGTCGGGGAGGTGATAATTGTCGAGAGATATTTTGCTGGGGATACCTCTGCTGGTGATGAATCATTACTGCTTGGAGACTGATGTAACATGGCTTAGTTGAGTGGAATCACTGTGTCATACCCCAAAATTTGCCCTCCTACTTCTCAAGACATTTCATACATCCATACTCAAGGATTCCTCAAGGGTTGATCAGACAAACCCTCTCCTAGACAATCAACCCAAACTAGGATTTGGCAATTCTCAGATCCATATGGATTTCCAACATCTCCAATGGTCATCATGCCTCCTCATATGCTTCAAAGATTCTCCATGTCAAGATTCAAGCCTTACAAGTCAAGTTTCCTTAGACCATTGCTCAGATGGTTGAAAATCAGTTGTATTGGACAAAAAGTCAACTGTGGTCAACAGACACTCAAACTTCATGATTTTTGGTCAACATCCTCATTTTGAAGTCACATTCATCATTTGATCAAGGGTTGATCATGATTCATCAAGAAAACTCAAGATTTGCACAAAAGTCAAACTTTCCAAATTAGGGTTTTTTAGTGAAAAGTCAACTGAAATTTGATTGAGCATAACTTCTTTATACTTTCTCAGAAATTTTTCCACCACCTCTCATTTTGAAGGAAATTAAATTCTCTACAACTTCATGTCTCACAAGAATGTTCAAAAAATGCTTCATTTAGAAGGTATGGATCAAAATATTACAGGTCCTTTTCAAAGTCAACAAAAAGTCAACTTTTTGTTTTGAATATTTATTGAGCATGGAAACTCCAATTGAGATGAAACCAAAGAGGTTGTTTATAGGACACCTATAGCTTTCTAAAAAGTCCAAGAACACTCAAAAATGTGGAAAATTGAGCAAAATACACCTTACAGAAGTTGGGTATTTTTGGATAATTGCACAAAAGGAGATATTTGTCAAAATCCAATTTTTTCCAAATGGGCCTATAATTTTATGATCCAAACTTGATCATAATATTATTTGTGACCTATTGATGCTTTGCCATGACCACATTCTATTTTTTTGATTTATTTTTGAATTTAAAACCATTTAATTCAAATTTAAATTATAAAAAATATGAAAACAAGATATATTTTCAAATGGATTGGATCTTTATCAAACTTGAGGTCCAAGATAGCCCACACAACTTGTCAATTTCGTGCTTGCATATGGAAGAAAATCAAATTTTCTCAAAATTTGATTTTATTTGAAAAAAATTAATTTCACATTGAATACCATATCTTTTTCACTCTTTGCACTCACTCTTCACTCTATAAATACCAGATTTTGCAAGGCAGGACAAAACCCTCCTTACAACAACCCTCACTTTGCTCAAAATTTTCACAAAGTTGTGAAAATTGAAATCCATTCTCCGTTTTTCAATTTAAGCACTCAATCGTGTTCCGAAGCATCATAGGGTAAGTCCAGGTCAAGAACCATGGCTAAAGCTACTTAAATCGTGCCATACATGATCATACATATGCATATAATTCTCGAATTCGTTTTCTAATTTCTATCGTGTTTTGCCTGAATCTAACCATCATTATGAGTTCCTGGGGTATCATAGAGCAGGACTGGGTGATTACATGAAGCCCATGTCAACCGGAATCCAAATTGCCATTGTTAGGGAAGTTTATGTTCTCTTCTTCGAAACTCATTATACATCCGTTTCAAGCCAAAACGATGGCACCATCGAACTCGCAGCCATCGAATTAGGGGGGTAGGGTATCCCTTTGCCATTTATTTCTCTTATTTTTCAGGTTTGAGCTTTTGTTCGATCGGAGAAGACGACCGGAGCTAGGGCTCCGGCGTCGTTGACTGAAGCGAAGAGCGGTGAGGCATGCGTGGCGCGTTCGAGGCTTCTGATTCGTTCCTTCGTTCCACCTGGGGTCCACATGGCTGACTGTGCTTTGAATTCAAAAGTCCAAGACACGTATTCCTTTAAAAACAATTGTTTGTATTTTCATGACACGAAGTGCACTTTGGCTCAGTGGTTAAGGCGTGTGGATTGGAAGATGCTCTCAAGGGTCACAGGTTCGAACCTGGTCAGGACCATATTATTTTTCTCTTTTACAAAACTAACTATTTTCATATTTTCTATTTTTCTTTAATATTTTCCATCCAATTTATTTTATCTTTAATATTTTTTATCATGCATTTAAAAAACACCAAAAATATTCATTTTTTGCATAATCATCAGAAAAATGTTTATTTAATTTTTACTATAAAAATTATTATTTTTGCATGCATATTTAATTTAATTTCTAATTAATCATTTAAATGACTTTTAATTGTTTTTAAATTATCAAATCAATTCCGAAAATTACCAAAAATTTATTTTATCATATTAATGTCATTATTAACACAAAAAACTTTTTCTCATTCAAAAATACTTATTTTTACTAACATTTTCCTCTTATGCAATTTTCTCGTATTTTCGATTTGTATACATTCACAGGATATCCGTTTCGGACGATTTTTATTACTTTTCTTTTTCAATTATGTAATTGCCTATGGGATATAATAGTTTAATTAGGACTTTTATTTTCCGCAATCTCATTATGTATCTGCCCCAAAGCCATGTAATAGCGTAGGACTTTATCTTTCCGCACTTTTACTTTCCATGATTTACTTTCGCACCTATAAGCGCTAGTAATTAGGCGTGTATGGCAAGATAAAATTGGACATAGATCACTCATAATTTCAAGATAAAATATCGAATCAACACACTCTTTTCACACATGCACCCTTAGGGTAATTCTCTCGTTGCCTTACGAATACAAATGGAGTCCTCGAGCGTAGAGGTATTCTAATGTTGCCTTCAAAACAAATCATCATAGTCCCTTCGATACAAGATCATAGACCCGACGTCGCCTACGAATACATGATCTTGACCTCGATTTTCGCCACGAAAATGATGATAGTCCCTTGAATGTGCTAGGATACTTCCTACAAGTTGCCTTCTATGACCATCGATGTCCCTTCGAATGTCCTTCTACATCCAGCGAATAGGGTTACCT
Source organism: Vicia sativa (assembly GCA_021764765.1). Classification (NCBI taxonomy): domain Eukaryota; kingdom Viridiplantae; phylum Streptophyta; class Magnoliopsida; order Fabales; family Fabaceae; genus Vicia; species Vicia sativa. The sequence goes on along the minus strand of CM038796.1, from coordinate 31,396,446 downwards.
ACCAACTAATGGTATGGATAGCTATTCTAAAGGAGCGTAAAATAACAAGAAACGACCATTACGGTAGGTAATAAGACTTTTAGTTGCTTGCTCAATCAAATACTTTTTGCACCACACACTTTTGTCAAAGTTCAAACTCTTTTCAAAAACGAAACATTTCCGAACACTTTGTATACATTCCTACATGAATCATTACAAAGTCAAAGCGAAATTCCCTTTCAAAACATTTTGTCAAACACACAGAAAGCACTTTTTTTGAAAATGATCTAAGAGCAACTAAGAGCCCGTAGATAACTACGGATGGAAAGGGGTGCTAATACCTTCCCTTTTCATAACCTTCTCCCTTACTCAGAATCTAACGAAGGTCTTTTCCTATTCTTTTCACCTTCCCTTAATTGGATAAAAGAAAGGTCGGTGGCGACTCTTGCTATCCGCATATTTGCGATACAAAAATCTCAAAGTCAGTTTACCGTATTACACACTGCTCGGGGGCTAACGTGATGGAGCCTGAAAGGTCTGGACTAGTGGAGAGAAATGCGTACTCCGCCGGGGAGTTTTATGGTGAGTGACATCTCTGTGGGGATTATTCTTTGCAGGGGAATGTACTGGTGATTTTCGTCGTCATCTCAATTCCTAGAGCCTGTAGTAATTACTTTCGTATGTTCACTTTTCGCATGTTTGTAAATAGATTTTTATTGTCACATGCATATAATCATTCAAAGCAAACGTTGGACTTTATGCAAACAACAACAGTAAAAATTGTAAAGAGAAAGAACTCGTATTTATTTGAAATGTGGCGTATGGCCAAGTAGTTTGTACACAAGAAAAGTAAAAAGCTATGCGGAAACAATCTCGTTAAGTTCCAACTATGCTATTACTCATATATTTCAACTATCTCATCTCCTTCATCGTTATAAAGTGAGTGAATTGATTTTCGCCATTTGAATCTTGAATCTTGATAGTAGTCGTAGATAGGTGATCGGGCGAGACATAGTTATGCGCTTAAATCCCTAACTTTTGCCTAGACAGCCTTTCGGGTATTTCTAAGGATACCCTTTTGCCCAACCGCCTTTTCGGTTTTCGACTTATGGTGTACATGTTTTGTATATATATCCTTAACTTTTGCGAACCCTTTTGGTTCGCCGGGATGCCTTATTTTTCCTAGGCGATCGACCTAGCGGGTCTCTTTTATGCGTAGTATTTTTGACTATGTCTGCGTTCACGGTGTGGGAAGTCTTCACCATCCATGGTGCTAAGTATCATAGCTTTGAAAATCATCTTGACTACAAACGGTCCCTCGTAGGTGGGAGTCCATTTTCCCTGGGATCACCTTGTGGAAGAATGATGCGCTTGATTACTAAATCACCGATTTGGTAGACCCGGTGCTTGACTCTTTTGTTGAATGCTCGATCATTAAACCGATAGATCGTCCATGGCGATTGATGCGAGTCGTTCTCATCAATCAAGTTAATCGGTCAAGGCGATGCGGATCGATCGTCTTCGCATAACTCTGCGTCCTGGAGGACTCTGGTTGAGGGTATCTGAACCTCGATTGGTAAGACTACTTCCATACCGTATACAAGAGAGAAAGGGGTTGCCCTTGTTGATGTCCGTACTGTAGTGCACATACCTCCAGTTCTTGATATTCTTGTTGGCGGCTTCCACTGCGCCATTCATCTTAGGTCGATAAGGAGAAGAGTTGTGATGCTTGATCTTGAACTGCGTGCAGAGTTCGGTGATCATTTTGTTGTTGAGATTAGAGCCGTTATCTGTGATAATCCTTTCGGAAGTTCCATATCGACGGATGATGAATCGAGCCACAATATTCTATGGATCTGACGAGGTCGCTTACCCATTGGGTGAAATAGTCAATTGCCACAAGGATGAAACGATGTCCGTTGGAAGCGGTGGGCTTGATTTCTCCAATCATGTCAATGCCCCACATTGCAAAAGGCCAAGGAGTTGTTAGAACATTCAGAGGTACTAGAGGTATGTGAACTTTGTCTGCATATATCTAGCACTTGTGACAAGATCGAGCATAATGGTGACAGTCAGCTTCCATGGTGGACCAATAGTTACCTGTTCTCAAAATCTTCTTAGCCATCGTATGACCACTGGAGTGGGTAACAAATGCGCCTTCGTGTAACTCTTCCATGATACGTGCTGCTGTTTTCTGGTCTACACAGCGAAGTAAGCACAAGTCGTGGTTGCGCTTGTATAAGATGTCGTTGCTGAGGAAGAATTTGGATGCGAACCTTCTCAAAAACTTCTTATCGTTGACAGATGCCCCTGCGGGATATTCCTGAGTCTCAAGATACCTCTTCACGTCGTAGTACCTAGGTTTCTCGTCTGTATCAAGCTCATAACAATAAGCTAGTTCGTCAAACTTCTCAATGATGATATGGGGAGCCTCGTTGTCCCATCTGACCTTGAACATAGATGACATATAGTAGCTAGCGTGCCTAACCGATTCTCTTCTCATGGAATATGATTGAAAGTGATCTCTTCAAGTAGGGATCAAACTCAAAACATGCTCCCGATATGGAATGAGATTCGGATGCTTCGTATCCCGCTCTTATGTCGACTAATCACTAAGGCTGAGTCTCCGTACACTTGCAAGAACTTGATTCTTAAGTTAATAGCAGCTTTGATACCCATGATGCACGCTTCGTATTCGGCCATGTTGTTGGTGCAGCTGAAACATAATCTGGCGGTGAATGGCGTGTGTCCGCCTGTAAGAGATGTAATGATGGTGTCAATGCCATTGCCAAGTGCGTTTGAGGCTCCATCAAAGACCATGGTCCATCGGGATCCTTGTTCAGGTCCTTCATCCAGACCTGGTTCTTCACAATCGGTAACTAGTAAAACATCTTCGTTTGGAAATTCAAACTGTATAGACTGATAGTCATCTACGACTTGATGAGCCAAATGATCGGCTACTACACTTCCCTTGATCGCTTTCTAAGAAGTGTACTGGATGTCGTATTCGGTCAGGATCATTTGCCATCTTGCTATTCTTCCGGAGAGAGCTGGTTTCTCAAATATGTATTTTATCGGATCCATCTTCGAAATCAACAAGGTAGTTTGAGTCAACATATCTTTGTCTTAGTCGAGCAGCCAAAGCCAATGTAAGTTTTCTCGAGCTGTGAGTATCTTGTTTCACAGTCGGTAAACTTTTTGCTAAGTTAGTATATTGCATACTCTTTTTGACCAGACTCGTCATGTTGCCCCAACACACACCCCATTGAACTCTCTAATAGTGTCAAGTACATGATAAGAGGTCTTCCTTCGGCAAGCGGCATCAGGATAGGAGGTTCTGTAGGTACTCCTTGATTTTGTCAAAAGCGATTTGGCAATCGTCGTTCCATTCCACTACTTGATCTTTCTTCAGTAACTTGAAGATTCGCTCACAAGTAGCGGTTAGATGTGCGATGAATCTGGAAATGTAATTCAATCGGCCCAAGAAACCTCTGGCTTCTTTCTCGGTGCGGGGAGCTGGCATTTCTTGAATAGCTTTAACCTTGGTTGGATCAACTTCAATACCTTTCCCACTGACAACAAACCCTAGGAGTTTTCCAGATCTGATTCCAAAGGTGCACTTGTTGGGATTAAGTCTCAGTCTATACTTCTTCAACCTATCAAACAATTTCCATAGATGATCAAGATGTTCTTCTTCAGTCTGTGATCGAGCTATCATGTCGTCGATGTAGACCTCTATCTCGTGATGAATCATGTCATGAAATAACGTCACCATAGCAGAAAGTACCCCACTGTGTAACAAAAGTAGTCTTCTCCATGTCTTCTGGAGCCATTTTGATCTGATTGTAACCGGAGAAACCATCCATGAAGGAGAAAACCTTATGTTGGGAAGTGTTGTCAACTAGAACATCAATATGAGGCAGTGGAAAATCGTCTTTCGGACTTGCTTTGTTCAGATCTCTGTAATCTACACACATTCGTACCTTGCCATCCTTCTTGGGCACACACATTTGCAACCATTATGGATAGGAAATGTGACTAAGAAATCGGCGTTGACTCGCTTCATAACTTCGGCTTTGATTTTCTCGACATCTCGGGGCGCGATGCGACTTAACCTTTGCTTTCACCGAGAAAACCTTCTCTTGTCGCAATCGTGTACCACAATATCAATGTCGGACACTGCATGTCTTCGTACAACCAAGCAAAACCTCAATATAATCTCGTAGCATCTAAACCAACCTCTCTTTGACATCTTCTCAAGACCCGCTCCTATCTTGATCTCTTTTTGTCTTCATCGACTCCAAATTCACAACCTCAGTGGCTCTTCGTGGTGGTTGTATAACTCGCTCTTCTTGTTGTAGCATCGACAAGTTCCTCGGCACTTCACAATCTTCCTCACCTTCGTCTTGGCTTGGTAGATCGGATTATCAAGTCATATTTAGCAATATATGTTATCAACGAGATTCGAGTGATTCGCATTGTATCACGTGGTGTGTGTATGAAACACATATCTTTTGAAGGGTGATAAAGTAAAAGAAAGAAATCAACAATTAAATGCAAAAGTCCAACGATTTTATTGAATGAAAATATGTAAATGATGATAATAACCCTCACAATGAGCCATGATGCCGCAAGGCACTAGGCTTTAGAGTTTATTGTTCAAAACATAGAAAATATGAAAAGCAAAACAAAACAAGAGCAATTACTCTGCCTAAAGGAGATTGGTATGACGCCTTCCAATTGCTGAGTCCATTGTCGGAGTTGGAAGATCCATTTGCTGATGTCGAAATCGTTGTCGCCCTTCTATAGCATGGATTCCACTCGCCGATGAAAGGAAGTTGCACACTGCGGCGTATCATCTTCTAACCTATGATGGTGAAGCCTAAACCGCCTTGTCGGTTGAAAGGGAGATGTGGAGCCGTCCCAAATAGTACTACATCCCTCTTCAACAGCTTGAGCATCTTTCAAGAGGCCATCCTAGGCGGAACTTGTGTAACTTCAGAGGACGGAGAGTCATGGCATGACTGGGTATTGTTTCAAAAGCTTGACAGTCTCGAAGAATTCACCCTCCACCTCGAGGTATCGGAATGACTGTAGATGACTGACCATATATTCTTCCTCACCACATCCCGTAACAACCTTCCCCTTCATCGGATACTTCAGCTTCTGATGCAAGGTAGAGGTAATAGGCCGCCCCATGTATCCAAGGCGTAGTAGAGTAGTCGGACGGATGTCCATGACAAAGAAAGTGGAGTCAAAAGTGGAACCAACTTTAACAGTAGAATGAGTTTCCAAGCACTGTTCGTTTAGAACCATCAAAAGCTCTCACAATAATGTCATGGTTTTAACCAATCCTTCAACATCGAGTCGATCAAAAGTTCTAAGGATATTTAGAGCGGAACCGTATCCACCAAAACATGAGACAATGTAATGCCCTTGCATTAGATGTGCAAGGCTTTGTTGTGTTTTTCCTAGAGTCGATCGATCGAGAAGCCTAGGTCGTTGATGGCAGCCAAGCTAGCAATACACACTTCAAACCGGTAGAGTGTTTATGTACGTGAGCATTCTTCAAACTTTACCAAGGCTTTAGCATGAGTCTCGAGCACAAGAGCGAGCAAGCATGGAGATCTTGGACGAGTCTGTCCAACTGCTCCACAACATTGTAGTCTCTTCTTGATGATCTTAATTTCCTCCATTTATCGTTTGAGGTGTCTTCAAGAACTTCCTTGGTACTTGGTGAAGGATGAGTCATCGTTCTTTCCCCTAGTCTCGAACTGGTTGAATAGCTAGAATGCGAGCGAGTTTCTTTTGGAGGAGATTGGAGAGAATACTCTTCCGCTCGTCACCTTACTTGATCCGTGATGTTGTCAATGTCGAATGGTAGCTTCAATCGTAAGATCTTCAATAGTCGAGGGTCTTGCTTGACGCCATGATAGTGAACATCACTCCATAATTCCAAGGAATAGCCTTGTCGGAGGAATATGGCACGGTCTTGGAGAAGTAATAATGAGAGGTGCCACTCTAGGCACGTAATCGCAGAGGAAATCCTTATTGTGTTAACATCAAGATAGTCTTCGGGAAATCGCCCCATCCGGCCGCCTTAACATCTTCAATAGGAATCTTGTAGCGGAACATGTACTTCACCATGTAATCAAACTTTCCACTTGGCTGCCCAAGGTATCCCATGTGAAGGTACATTCACTCACATCTTCGATCTTCGCTTAGACATGTCTTCACACGTACTCTCCATGTGTGGTTTTAGGAATAGTATTTCACGGTTATCCATCATGCAATCGAACATCTCAACCAAGCACAACCATCGTGCGATGGGCACCAACGGCAATTTCCGGGCATCCTGGTTGACACTTGCAGCAAATTCTTCTTAATACCATCGAGGAATGGTCAAGTCATCTATGTTGAAAACATAAGAGTTATCGCCAATAGCATTGGAACTTTTGTCATGGTTAGGCATAGGCGCGTTGATCACATTTGAGTCTCAAGGAGGATCAAACTCAATCGCTTAGCTTCAATCATATCTTGAATCTTGTTCTTCGAGCCCAACAATTGTCGTTGTCGTGCCTCGGCTATTGGAATGGTAAGCACACTTAGCATTAGGATTGTATCTCGAGAGGAAGTGTTGACACCGAGGAGGATCCTTCAAAGTAATCACCGCTTTCAACATGTGTTGCAAGGCTTGCGACAATGGCATGTTGATCTTCAAATTGTCTTCGCACGCTCTAGCTACGCGTTGTCTCACCGAGGTTGGCCGATGCAGGATTCGAGATCACAACCGCCCCATAGATTGAGAGCGGTCGGTCTTGGCTCGGCTTTTCGACCATACACAACATTGGCTTCTTTCTTACCACCAAAAGATCTCTTAAAGATTTGAAGATGACTCTACCGAATCTTTCGCTCTTGATACCGTTCAATATCTCTCAATATCACTCGGTGAATCCGGTCAAGAGTTTCCAATCGATGATTGAAAATGGACCTGTCAGTGTTCCCATAAACATATCAACCAACTCCCTATTGGATAAGGGTGGCTGAACTCTACCTGCTAGGTCTCTCCATTTCTGAGCATACTCTTTGAACTTCTCATCACGACCCATAGACATGCTATTTAGTTGCATGCGTGGGTGTCAATTCAGATTGTACTCATATGTTCAGAAAGCATCTGCTAAGTCACTCCAAGTACGGATACAGTCATTTTCTAGCTGATAATACCACTCCAATTGAGTTCCGGACAAACTCTCTTGAAAATAGTGCATCCACAACCTTCTGTCATTAGTGCGGGGGTTGATCTTTTGAACATAGGACTTCAAATGCAACTTCGGACAAGAAATGCCATCATATTTGGAAAAAGTTGGAACTTTGAACTTGGGAGGAATCACCACACCAGGGACAAGACTTAAATCATCAAAATTCAGCCCGGACATCTTCAGGTTTTCCACAGCATTCAGACGGTCCTCAAGTTGCTTGTACTTGTCATGTTCATCAGAGTATTGGTCATTATCATAATGATCTTCTCTGTCCTTCTCACGCTCACGCTGGTCTTCTTCATGTCCCTTGACACTTCCCTCAGTCTTGACACTCCCTTCTGAGAGCTCTATCCGGCTGACCACTTTAGGACCACCTTTGTAACGTCTACCCATGTTGAGAACACCAAAGACCCTCTTCTTTCTGTTGATGAGCTTCTTTAGATCTTCTTGGCCTTGGACCAAGCTGGTGAATATCTTCTAGAACTGAGCATTCTGAGCCTGAAGATCTTTGACAGTCTGTTCAAGAGCCATTTCTGCTAAAATAAATAGCGATAAAATGAGAAAACCAATCTTCAATGTACCTGTTATGAGATGTTATGCTATGATATGCGATGCTTATGCAAATGCAATGCAATGTTTTCAAGGACTTTAGAGATTTAAATTTGTTAAACAAGCACGAACAAACATTTATTAGTTCTCTTTTTATTCTTTTTCTTTTTAAGTATAAGAGATAGTTCGAAATAATAAAATAAAAGAACAAAAATCCTAGACTCTAAGTCTCCCAGGGGCGCTTCCTCTTGGTGCCGAGGTAGGCGTTGATGTTTCGCTCCTCATGAAGTAGCTTGGTCAACTATAGTACCTTCTTCTCGCTTGCATAGCACTGAGCTTCGAATGTATCCCTTTCTTTAAGTGAATCCGGATCTCTTCAAGTCTTCAAGATCGTAGGCATGTCGGGATGGAGAAAAGATAGGTACATCACCTATAGCAACAGGTTCCATAATCACTGGTAGAACTGGCATGAATGGCATCATGAGGTTTTGAGCTCGAGCTCGCACCCATTTGAGGTAAGGTTCTCAAGGAATGGAGTTTTGGTGCCCCAAAGTCTTGGTATCAGTCTTCTTTACCATGCCCCAAGCGTGTATGAACCTTCGTCGGTAATTCTGGAGATTGTGGTTGTAGTCGAACACAATATCTTGGAGAAGCATATCATGAGGACCATCCCTTCGAGCAAAACCAAACTGACGTAGAGCTAAAGAAGGGTTCTAAGTGATACCTCCCCTTATGCCAAGGAGTGGTACATTAGGGAATTCTCCACAACGTTCAATGAATGTGAAGTCCTTTTGAGAGAAAAGACTCCAACGGATATCTGAATGAGAGAGTGACATTAGTCTTTGAGACCACTTCAATCTTTGCTCGTTCTTCAATACTGATGGAGGAAGGTGCGAAATAAACCACCTGGAAAGTAAAGGTATACAACACATGAGAGTTCCTTGTCTCTTAGTAGTACGAGTGTGGAGAGAGTGTAGGATGTCTCCAAGTAAGGTAGGCACAGGATTGTGAGTAAGAAACAACTTGATGGCGTTGACATCTATGAATTAATCCGAGTTAGGAAATAGAACCAAACCATAGATTAGCAAGGCCACAATGTCTTCGAATGCATGGAAACTCATAACTTTGAGGAATTCTCGGGCTTTCTTTACCAGGAAATTAGCAAGTAAACCCTTAACTCCGCTTCTTGTTTCCCAATTGGCTTCAATGTCTGAGCGCTTTAGGTGTAATGCTGATGCGATGTCTTCGTACCTAGGAACCTTTTCTAAACCGGTGAATGGCATTTGGTCAAGAATAGGTATCCCAAGTAGCTTAGAGAACTCTTCCAAGGTATGAACTAGTTGATAATCTGGGAATGTAAAGCAATGGTGTTTTGGATCGAAGAACTGGAATAGGACATGCATCATATCTTCTTCAAAACCGGAGGTAACCAAGTCAAGAAGATAATGATGTCTTTTGATGAACTGAGCATGATCGGGAATCTCTGAAACCAATTCTTTGAGTTCAGAAGGTATACCCATGAAGTTGATTCGGGTAGTCTTTCTGGAAGCCATAATCCTACAAAACAGAGCAAAGATAAATCCCTAGGTCCTTGAAATAGTTAGAGATAATATGCAATGTGATGATGTCATGATGTCATGTTTAGCAAGCACAAGCAATTCACACAATAGCCCTAGGTTTAAGGCTTGCATGAGGTATAGGTGATTACCCCACCAAAAGTTTGAGTTGGTTCATCCTGTCCTATAATAGTAACCGGGTTCTAGGAATCTCATATCATTGATCTTTCTCGTAGGCGTTTATTTCAATACGACTACAAAGTGGTCGATCGAAAATATCCCAAAAGTCCGATCTCAATGAGCGTAGCATCGAGTATCAACCAACCTTAGTCTCAGACTAAAGCCGCCATCTCACTACCTTCTAATGGCCAAGATGGGTCAATTAAGGTTCTAAAAGTTTAGTTAGTGCTGATGACACCACGCAGAAGACAAATACTATCCTCAACTTGGAAATGAAGAGTATCAGGACATCCAAAGTGTCACACTAACGTAGCCATCATGTTGACCGTTTTGATATATGTCTAATGGTCGCGACGATTTATTGCTACTTACCTAAAAGGAAACCCGGATCCAGGTGTAGGATCCCCCACCGATAATACCCAAGCAACCCTTAAAGATAAAGCAAGCAAGTCAAACAGAAAGCAGTAAATGTGATCTAGAAATCCCTAAGGTATTCTCTCTTTAGGGTGTATCCCCAGCAGAGTCGCCAATTCTGTAATACAGTGAACTGACTTTGAGATTTTTGTATCGCAAATGTGCGGATAGCAAGAGTCGCCACTGACTTTTCTTTTATCCAATTAAGGGAAGGTGAAAATAACAGGAAAATACCTTCATTAGATTCTCGAGTGGAGAAGGTTATAAAAGGGAAGGTATTAGCACGCCTTTCCATCCGTAGTTATCTACGGGCTCTTAGTTGCTCTTAGATCATTTTAAAAGTGCTTTCTGTGTGTTTGTCAAAAATGTTTTGAAAAGGCATTTCGCTTTGACTTTGTAATGATTCATGTAGGAATGTATACAAAGTGTTCAGAAATGTTTTGTTTTGAAAAGAGTTTGAACTTTGACAAAAGTGTGAGGTGTGAAAAGTATTTTGATAGAGCAAGCAACTAAAAGTCTTATTACCTACTCAGAATGGTCATTTTCGTGTTATTTTACATTCCTTTAGAATAGTGCTTTCCATACCATTAGTTGGTAGGTAACCTTATTCGTTGGATGTAAGCGGGACATTCAAAGGGACATCGGATGGTCATAGAAGGCAACTTGTAGGAAGTATCCTAGCATATTCAAGGACTATCATCATTTTTTCGGCGACAATCGAGGGTCAAGATCATGTATTCGTAGGTGACATCGTGGGTCTATGTTCTTTGTATCGAAGGGACTATAATGATTTGTTTTGAAGGCAACGGTGCTAGAATACCTCTACGCTCGAGGGACTTGACCATTTGTATTCGTAAAGGCAACGAGAGAATTACCCTAAGGGTGCATGTGTGAAAAGAGTGTGTCAATTCGATATTTTATCTTGGAGTTATGAGTGATCTATGTCCAATTTTATCTTGCCATACACGCCTAATTACTAGCGCTTATAGGTGCGAAAGTAAATCGGAAAATAAAGTGCGGAAAGATAAAGTCCTATGCTATTACATGGCTTTGTGGCGCTTACATAATAGGAGTGCGGAAAGTAAAAGTCCTAATTAAACTATTACATCCCATAGGCAACATAGGCAATTACGTAATTGAAAAGAAAGCAAGAAAAATCGTCAAACGTTATAACCGTGAATGATACATAATCGTAAATACGAAAAATTGCATAAGAGGAAAATGTTAGTAAAAACAAATATTTTGAATGAGGAAAAGGTTTTATGTTAGTAATGACATTAATATGATAAGATAATTTTGGTAATTTTCGAATCGAATTGATAATTTAAAACAATTAAAAGTCATTTAAATGATTAATTAATAATTAAATTAAATATGCATGCAAAATAATAATTTTATATTGAAAATTAAATAAGTATTTTTTATGATGATTATGCAAAAAATAAATGTTTTTGGAGTTTTTTAGATGCATGATAAAAATATTTGAAGATAAATTAAAATAGATAAAAAATATTATAGAAAATAGAAAAGAAATAAGTTAGTGTTCAAACTTGCAAAAATATATGGTCCCGGTCGCTCGAACCGTGTCCTCTCGTAACACGTCACGCTTCCTTTCCTTAACCACTGAGCCAATGCGCGTTTGGTGTCAAAACATTGAAACGGAATCGTTTTAAGCAAACTTGATTTCTGGGAACCAAGAACACGCGCGAAGATCTTCATCTTCTTCATTTGAAATTTTGAAAAGTTAGCGTCGGTTGAACTCGACGCTAAGGCCCCTACAAACATCAAAAATCCAGTACAAGCAATATAAATGAAATTCAAAGGCATGGTTCGATTGAAACATTGTCCTGAACACGATGGTGGTGTTCGTTTCCAATTTTTCGTATTTTAAGAAACCCTAAATCGTTCGTAAAACCCTAACTATGGTGAATCATGTCTCAGGCCACGAAAATGCAATTGGATTGTCCAGAAAGCTTGCAAACTTCAAACTAAACACAAAGCAAACATCAAAACACGTTAACAATGCATGAATGATAGAAATCGATATTTGAAAAAGTGTGACAAATCGAAATTGTGTTCTCTCAATTCTTGATGTTTTTGAGAGATGTAAAGGTCTGAATGATTCTAAGGACACCAAGGAACGTGTTTGATGCTTGAATGGCTGAATCAAGCAAAAACAAGGCTGCAAGTTGCTTGAACTCCACGGTTTTTTGGCTTTAGGATAGGGTTCCTCCAAGCAATTTTTCTGTTCTTGTTCATGTTGTATGCATTGTACATTTATAGTAGATGGATTTTAATGATTTGAAGAACAAATAATGATCAATCAATGTAAAATTATTTGATTTTGTACAAAATCAAATCTTCCTTTTTTGATCCAATTTCAATCAAATTCTTGCCAAATCAATGCAAATTTCGAAATTTGCCAGCTTGTGTGAGTTACTTGGATCTCAAGTATGAGAGGAAAATCAATTTTATGCTTAATTTTGATTTTATACCTTATTTTTAATTTAATTTGTTTTAAATGAATAAAATTCAAATTAAATAGAAAAATAAAGACAAAATTCGTGGCATTGGGCTTGAAGGTTCCAAATAAGATAAGGAACAAGTTTAAACCAAGAAAAACTAGGCCCATTTGCAAAATTTTGGATTTTGACAAGTATCTCTTTTGTGCACCTCCTCAAAATGCCCAACTTGTGCAAGGTGTATTTTGCTCAATTTTCAACAATTTTGAGTGTTCTTGGACTTTTAGAAAGCTCTAGTGTCCTCTAAACAACCTCTTTGGGTTCATCTCAATTGGAGTTTCCATGCTCAATAAATCTTCGAACAAAAGTTGACTTTTGTTGACTTTGAAAAGGACTCGTAATGTTTTGATCCATATCTTCCAAATGAAGCATTTTTGAACATTCTTGTGAGACATGAAGTTGTAGAGAATTGAATTTTTCAAAATGAGAGGTTGTGGAAAACTTTGAGAAAGTATGAAGTTATGCTCACCAAAGTTCATTGACTTTTCATTGAAAACCATAATTTGAATGTTTGACTTTTGTGCAAATCATGAGTTTTCTTGATGAATCATGATCAACCATTGATCAAATGATGAATGTGACTTCAAAATGAGGATGTTGACCAAAAATCGGAAGTTTGATCGTATGTTGACCACGTTGACTTTTGTCCAATACAACCGATTTTCAACCATCCGAGCAATGTCTGAGGAAACTTGACTTGTGAGGCTTGAAACTTGACATGGAGAATCTCAAGCATATGAGGAGGCATGATGATCACGGAGATGTTGGAAGTCCATCCGATATGAGGATAGCCAAACCCTAGTTTGGGTTGATTGTCTAGGAGAGGTTTGTCTGATCAACCTCGAGGAATCCTTGAGTCTAGATGTATGAAATGTCTTGAGAAGTAGGAGGACAAATTTTGCGGTATGACAAGTTGTAATTCCCCAATTTAATTTAGATTATTTTCTTCAATGATGCAATATGTTTATTTGTATTGAAGAGTCTTAAGAATGTGTCAGTATGCAAATAGTAGCATTATTGTTATTATTGTTATTTTATTTCTAGTTTTATTATTATTATAGATAAATTAGTATTTATAATATTAGTAGTTAATTATTTAAATATATAAGGGCAATTTGATGAAGTTGTTTGGCATTAGTGAGGATATGATGGGAATAACCATATTAGGGGTCCAAGGGGTAAAATTGGACTTAAGAGAAAATTGGAACTTAGGTATTATCATAATACGATCGTAAGAATGGAGAAGAAGGAAGAACATCGTAGAACGAGAGAAAGAAAGAGCTAGAGCAAAGAGGAAATTGCACAACCTTGGGAGATCAAAGCTTCGAATCAAGGTAAGGGGGTGAATGGATTCCTTAATTGGTGATTATACCATGAGAGGGTAGTGAGGGTTCCTTTCCCTCTTAGGTTTTGTGTGGTTGTATGATTTGTATTGTTGAATTGATTTGGTATATGAACCTGTAATCATATATGCAATTGTGATGTTATGTTGTTGTTAAGGTGATGCTTCCATTGTTATGGTTATTTTGTGTGAAACCCCAAAATAGGAATTAGGTAATGAAGACTTGTGATTAAGGGCTTTGGTGATAATTGCAACCTGTAATTGATGCATAAGAAGTAGTGCAACATAGTCCAATGATAAGTGTTGAAATTATGCGTTTAGACCATGTTTTAGGACCTGTAATATGAAGCAAAGCGCAGAAAATTGGATTGGTGTAGTGCAGAAATCACAACAGGAAATTCCTAAATGCACAACATCGTCGGGTGATTCAGGAGGTCGTCGACGGTGATAGTTTCGCCAGGATAATCAAGGAGCGAAAGGAAGAGAAATTTTTTAGTTAGCCACTAGAGGGTCTCGCCTCGAGGGCGTCGGGCAAGAGGTGACGCGAGAGCAGTGTCGTTGGGCGACGTTAGGGATCCATCGGGCGACGGAGGGCAAAGCGGGTTGGCTAATTTGGACTTTCTTAAGACGGTCGTAACTTTAGTTTTAGGAGTTTGATTAGTGGACTGTTTGAAGAAGTCGGTAGTTATTACTGTGAACTTAAATAGAAATAGGAAATAGATGAATAAAGTCATACAGTTAGGGTCTAGAATAAGGATAAATTTGATTTCTCTTACCGGAATCTAATTGATATTTTGGTAATAATGATTGTTCTGTTACGATGTTTATGGGGTCAATGAATGTGATGATGATTATCTGATTTGCCTAAAACCGACATAGTGACGAAAGCTTATGCATTGTGTGTTATATAATTATGTTGTTACACGATCATATGGCATTGCATTTGGTGACGAGGGCTTAATGCTCTGTTTGGTGATGAAGGCTTAATGCTCTATTTGGTGACGAGGGTTTAATGCTTTGTTTGGTGATGAGGGCTTAATGCTCTGGAATGCCTAAGTGGCTTTTTGATGAAGGTTTATGCCTTGATGGTACCATATACATTACATTGCACTAAATTTCATAATGTTGCATAATTGTTGAATTGTTGTTGTGAAATGTGGGTGATTGATGTGTATTGATGTGTTGTGATGTGTGGCGTGAGTCAAATATTCCTTAACATGTATCTTTCACCATATAATTATTGAATGAAGTTATAACCCCTTTTGTGTTGTTGTGTCTGTGCTTCCTTGGAAGTACAGATAACCGGGTACAAGAGTAGTGCTTGGAGAAAGTGTTACTTGACCGAGTCTTTAGAGTCGCTCTGACACGTAACACGGGATTTGGGAATTTGTTATATCCTTCATTTGTTTTATCATTACATATCTTATTTTATGAATTGTGATGAACCACATGTTTGTGGAGTTTGAATTGATGTTGAGGCTAGAATGCAATAAAAACTGAATTAAGTTGTTTTCCGCTGCATGAATAAATTATTTTGAAACCTTATGAGAATTTGAACGTATGTGACATCACATTTGTAAATTTACTCTAATAATTGTCGTGTATTTTACTACGAATATTAGTATTGGAAAATGGGGTGTTACAAATTGTGTGACCAAGATGGTGGATCTGTGTTGCTAGGAAACAACAAAGCTTGCAAGATTGCAGGCGTTGAATCTGTGAGATTCAAGCTCCATGATGAGTGAATAAGTTTATTGACTAAAGTCATGTATGTACCTGATTTGAAGAGAAATTTGATTTCTCTTGGTGAATTCTACAAGAAAGGATATGTTTTCAAAGGAGAGAAAAGTATTCTAAGAGTCATGAAGGGGTCGAAGGAAGTCTTGTATACCCTTGAGGGTGAAGTTGTAAATAGTTCGACAAATATTTTATCCACGAAACCTTTGTCGAAGACAGAAATTTGGCACATGAGATTGGGCCATGTTAGTGAAAGATTTTTGGTCGAATTGGGGAAACAAAATTTGCTAGGAGGAGACAAAGTCGAAAAGCTGAAATGTTATGCTGCCTCTGGTATTGCAAGGCACAGAACTACTGGAGGTACTCCACAACAAAATGGTTTGGCTGATAGGTTTAATAGAACCATCTTGGAAAGAGTTAGATGCATGTTGACTAGTGCTGGATTAAAGAAGGTGTTTTGGGCTGAGGCTGTTTCGACAGCAACATATCTGATAAATAGATGTCCTTCAACTACGTTAGTGAAGCAACTCGATTTTCAAAAAAATCATTTAAATGAATTTTCAAAAAAACAACAAGTGAAATCGCCACCTAATTTTATTTGTTCTAAAAGAAGAACGGGGAAATATAGATAAAACCCGCAAATAAAAGGATAAGACGGTCTACGAAATTAAGAGATATAGGTTCGGGAGTTGGTTATGCAAGGGAAAGGTATTAGCACCCCTCACATCCATCGTACTCGATGGTACCCATTTAGTTCAAAGTGTGGTTGTGTGTTATTGTAAAAAAAAAATTACGATCTTCTAAGGTTAAAAAGATAAAGAAAGGGAGAAGAAATGTTTTTATTATTTTTGAGTTTGACACGGTTTCAAAGCCGCGTGCCTACGTATTCCCTCGCAATGGGAAAGTCAAACTCCGTAGTTCTTCTAGAAAATGTTTGTTTGTTGATTGATTTTAAATGAAAAGACAAGTCGTCATTTTTAAAGGAGAAGACTCGTCTAACGTCCACAAGGTGTGATAAAGAATAAAGGACTACGCACCAACATGAGGGAGGGTTTGAGAACACCTCTAGTACTCAAGTGGAGAAGTCGAAAACCTTGGGAATAGAGGAAGAAACATCTCAATTATAAATGAATCATGTCTAATCTTGAAAAAGGGTTTAAAGGTAAAGGGTGCTTGGACGCACAAAAGATATTGAATGTGTTGGAATTGATTTTAAATTGTGGATGACAAGTACCAAAACGTTGGGATATCCTCTAACGATTCAATACTCGAGATTGGTGATTGAGGTCAACCGATCATCTCTCATCCAAAATCTTTATTATGAAAAGAGCGAGGTGAAACAAAGTTCACTTTTATTATGTATGGAATAAAGTATTTAAGTCATTGGGTTACCTCTAATGGCCCAAATATTTTACATTTTAATTAAATCATCGGGATATCCTCTAACAATTTAATTAAATACCATAGCACCATGTTTTTATTTTAGAACATGGATTTGAAGTTTCTCAATTTATGGGTTACCCTCTAATCAATTAGAAACTCGATTTGTTTTAATCGTTGGGCTAACCTCTAACCATTAAAACAAATCTTATCCAAGTGTTCTTTTTTTGTAGAAATTCATTTTTGAAAATAACTCGACGTTGGATCGAGGTTTGAGAAGAAGACTCGACGTTGGATCGAGTTTTTATTGAAAAGTGTTTTAAGTACTTGGTGAATGGAGAAAGAATCAGGATCAAGATAATTGTAAATAACAAATAAAATCGACAAAGCCCATACAAGGTGGCCAACCTAAGTATAAAAATAATTAAATTACATGTGTACTAGCAAAGTGGGCTAGTCTACTATAACGACTAATTGGAACAATTAATCGAAATAGGCTCACTGTAAGAAGGCCCAGGATCAAGCGTACATGTGTGCATGTGAGGTCATCGCGACGCTTCATAGCTTTGTCGACTTACGGGTTTAAAAATGATTTACAATTATTAGTTTAAAAATGATTTTTTGGGTTTTTGTGTAAGTGACAAATAATTAAATAATAAAGCAATAAATATTTACTAAAATTATTACAAACCATAGGGATGGGGATACAAATTTACAAATGGGGATGACGGAAATAAATTACAAGTCCAAACAAATGTAAAAAAAAAATTAAATGAATTAAATTCATAAAAAATAATAATTATTAAAATTTAAGATCACTAAATTAATCCTAAAAAACTAAAGATATTAAAGTAATTCTAAAACAACTACAAAGTCTAAGGTTACAAAAATAAATTTAAGTTTATTAAACAAAATCTAAACTAGATTAAAATTCTAAACTTACTAAATTAAATCTAAAATAAATAAATAAATAAATAAAAATTCTAAAGTGTCTAAAACTAAACCTAAATCAAATAAAACTATAAAGTCATAAAATTAAATATAAAATATATAAAGATTCTAAAATTAGTAAATTAAATCTAAATCGAATAAATATTCTAAAGTTTACTAAATTAAATAAAATCCTAAATTTACTTGATTGAATCTAAATCAAATAAAACTCACAAAATACTTAGAAATAGCAAATATTTTGACTATTAAAAAATTAGTTCTAAACTATATATTTATTTTTGTACCTTTGAAAATTATCTTGAAGATCTAAAATGTATTACTTGTACAAACCAACAAAAGAAATACTATTTCTAAAAAAAAAACTTAACAACTAAAATAAAAATAATTTTTTTGTTCTTTTAAAAATAAAGTTTTGAGTAAATAAAGTAAAACTAAATTTATGTATATTTTTTTTGTATCTTTGAAAATTATTTTGGAGATCTAAAATATAAAAATGGTCTCAATGGGTCTTGAACCCAATACATCTCACATATCACCCTAACCAAAACCACTACACCAAACTTCTTATTCATTGTACTTCCTAATATAAAACAATAAAACATTCAAATGATAAAATGAGTTGGGCTAAGCCCAAACCCGAATCCGGTTCACCAAATAGGAGAGGGGAGATTTTTTGAAACCCTAATTTTATGATGGAGGCGCCGGAAATTTATTGGGAAGGAAAATCATAAATGTTTTTTTATTCTCAATTAACTCAATAATTACTACTAATTACACCTTTTTTAAAATAAATAAATAAACATGCCTCTCTCTCACGTGTGTCTTCTCTCTCACACGCTAATCCTATTCTCTACCATCAAAATCACGCTTTAAAAAATGGAAGAAACACTCTTTCATCTCTCGATGTACTTCTTCATTGATTTCTTACTGTAAACACAACAATACTAGCAAACAAAATCCAGGAACCTAATTTACCCTAAACCCAAAACAAACCCTTAAAGCCCCAAATCGGATTTCAAAAAAAAAGTTCAGAGATTTACAAGTTACAGATTTACAAAAGTAAAGAACGAATTCTTGACGAAGTTGAAATAAAACCAGGTATGTTTTTTTAGATGCTTCGATCTCGCTCTTTACCTTCATCTACAGTTCTGATTTTCGTCTGTTTCTTCTGCGTTCCCGCGCGTCTTCTTCGGTTCGTGATTTAGGCTCTAGTTTCTGATTCCCGTGCGTCTGAGTTTTGTTGCTCATATGCGTGAGGGTTATGATTTTTGATCTTGGTTTATGATGGCAAGGTTGAAGAACCGAATTGATTGTAAGTTAAGGGAGTATGGAGAGTATAAAGTTTGACACCAGTTTGAATAAGAAAAGGTTTGCAGGGAGTTAAGGTGTTGGTAAATGTATGAAGGTTGAGTAACTGAATGGTAAAGCGTAGGGTTATGGAGTGAGTAGAAAGGTGTTTTTGGCTTTCAAGATCAGGTTGTTGGAGGCGATGGATCTGGTGAGGTTTTTTTCCCCTTTCATTGTTGGTTTCTGTCTGTTATAAAGGATAGTTAGAGTGAGGGTATGATAGGAATTGTCAAAACTTAGTGAGGAAGTTTGTGAGTACAATGTTAGTGGAATGGAAGAGGTGAGTGGAATGGTGTAACACACCTTGTACTGATATGGTTGTATTTTGAATTTTCTGCAGGTTTTGTACAAGAGTGATGGGTGGAGTAGTGGAATGAATTTGAAACTTGTACTGACTTTTGTTTTTTTTTCTCTTGTAGGTTGCTGCAAAAATGGTACAAGATGGTGGTGGCATGGGAGGTAGTGGATGAGTGAAATAAAAAAAGAACAAAAAGACCACAACTTTTTACTCTCTTCTGCTTTTAATCGATACAGTGGATGTATCCAAAACCAAAATGCTTTTTTTTTTATTTTATATTTTCTTTGTAACAATAACAACTAACAATCTCTTAAAATAAGGTAATAATAATAATAATAATAATAATAATAATAATAATAATAATAATAAAATGCTATTTTAACAAAAAAAAAAAATGATTTTAACTTAAATTTTAATTTATTATTCTATTTAATAGAAATTATTTAATAACTTCTAATCACTAAAAGGATTGAAATTAAGTATCATAATAAAATAGAATTAAAAGATACAAAATAAAATTAATTAATCTATTAAAAATAATGTAAATATGATAAAGCGACTTTGATACTAAACTATGATTTACCTAAAAAAAGAAATTAATGCTAATGTGAAAGAAAATACTTTAATTGTCTTAAATGAAAGATTAAAAATAAAATAAAATTTTAAAATAAAATCAATTTCAAAAATAAAAAACTAAACTAATTATTAATAAAATAGAAAATAATTTCAATGAAGAAAGATTTTACTTAAACCAAAGCTCTAATAAAAACAAAAATCAAGCATGAAATAATCTATAAATACAAACATAATTACTATTAAAAACAAAACATTGTTATTTAGAGAAAAACAAAATTCCTTTTAATTGTTATTTCATTATTTAACTAATAGAAATTATTTAGTAAAACCTCACCAAATAATTATAATTAGTCAAATATTAAAATAAAAATTAAAGTGAAAAATAATGCAAATGCAAATACGATTAAGACGATTTTAATGTGAAACGATTTAACTACAAATTTACAATGCAAAGTTAAATACAAACTAGAAATTCAAAATATTATAAAGCATACAAATGCTAGTAAAATGCTAGAAATTAACTTAATCATTAACTAAAGATGTGTAACAAAATGTAAAATTGATTGTTCTTTTAATATAAATACAATGCGAGTAGAAAATAGCAGTAGTAAAATTTGGGTGCAATAATTGCCCTATTTAAATATCTTCAACCAGATGATATGAAGATGATCAAGTTTCATATTATCGCAGTGGGAGATAATTAAATACCAAAAACCCAAAATTTTGCCCTGTTGCAATGGGCATGATGAATAACATATGAGGAGAACGAATGAATGCAATATTTTGACACTTTTTAATGATAAATGATATGAGACACACACTATGGTAATTTGTGGTAATTATTGGAAGACTTTGAAACTAGAAATTTGTGGTAGATTAACTGATACAACATGGAAGACAAGCTGGAAAATACAGTCAGATTTTAAACAGATCTGAAGCTACATCAACGAAAGATTCGAAAGACAATCGATTTTAAACAAATCAAGCTACATCGTGGAAATAAACCGAAAAGACAATCGATTTTAAACAGATCCAAGCTACATCGTGGAAATAAACGAAAAGACAATCGATTTTAAATGATCCGGTTACATCGTGGAATAAACCGAAAAGACAATCGATTTTAAACAGATCCAAGCTACATCAGAAATAAACCGAAAAGACAATCGATTTTAAACAGATCCAAGCTACATCGAGAAATAAACTAGAAAAGACAATCGATTTTAAACAGATCCGGCTACATCGATGATAAACCGAAAAGACAATCGATTTTAAACAGATCCGGCTACATCGATGATAAACCGAAAAGACAATCGATTTTAAACAGATCCGCTACATCGTGGAGATAAACTGAAAAGACAATCGATGTTAAACAGATCCAAGCTACATCAGAAATAAACTGAAAAACAATCGATTTTAAACAGATCTAAAGCTACATCGAGACATAAACCGAAAAGACAATCGATTTTAAACAGATCCGGCTACATCGAGAATAACCGAAAAGACAATCGATTTTAAACAGATCCGTTACGGGAAATAAACTGAAAAGACAATCGATTTTAAACAGATCCGGCTACATCGAGAAACCTTTGGTAGGTACCAAGTAAGTTGGATTTTGACCGCAAGGTAAGACATTGATTGTAACAAGACCTCGAAAATGCAAATGAGGATAAAACACTCTTGCTATGCATGATATATGAATTTTGTGATGCATGATATATGAATGATCGATGCATGTAGTATGTAATGCGACGCTTATGACAACGGAGATTGACTTTGTGGAGGTAAGATGGGAACTCTGATTCCTCAACACGGAGAACACTACTAACTCTGCTTGGAGAGAAAATGTCTTGAGAAAGACTTCTAACACACTTGTGAACTGTATTGAAATGATGATCCTTGGAGGAAATGCCGAAGCGCTACTTGGGGATTACCCCGGATTAGCTAAATGTTGAGGATAAACGGACCATGGCTTCCGTTCTTGAAAATAACTAAGGGAAAAGAGTGCCCCGGTATAAGTCTTGAAAGAGATCTTCTGATTAAAACAATTTTGATAATGACTTGCACTGAGCAACAAATCTTGAACTGATTCACAACAGGATCTGAAAGATACTTGCCCCTGATTAAGATCACTGACCAAGTTTACTAACAGTTTGGACTTCCTTGATGAGGAAAACTTGTTTGCAAGCAAAAAATATTTATTCAAACATGGTAAATTTAATGCAAAGCTCATGCAAAAGTTTTGAAATAAAAATCATTTTTTGGAATGATGTTATTTGTTGTATAGAAAATGGATCACTGGTTAAAACACAGTGGTTTAAAAATTTAAAAGTGAAAAAGGAAATAAAGTATGATATACCAAGACAGTCGATTTGCAAAAAATCTTAGGAGTCATATTACGCAACTTGTTGTAGTATACTTTCAAAAGAAACCTGACTTCAATTAGGTCTTTTGAGGGTTGTAACGTGGTCTGGTTCACGGTTTAAGAAACAAAGGATAAAGGCTCAAAATTTATTTGTACCCAACCCAATCTTCGTGATGTTCTTCAGTCCTATGTTCAGTTAACTCAAACTGTGCATTTAAGTTTCAATAGACTTTGAACTTGTACACTGATAGTGATGATGGCTCAGAAGTTGACAGATATTCTTGAGATTGCAGTCACTTCTTTTTTTGCAATATTTTGCTGTTTGAGGACTTTAGTCAACTCTTATTTTGAATTTTGTCATCCCTAAATTTTTCCTGAACCGTTCCATTTAAGATTACGGTCAGCGGGATGCCCCAATTTCTTATATATATTAATGGAAAGACAGTGACTGCTTGACTTTCATGATTACGGCGAACCATCATCATCGCTTTTTGACTTGTATGACATCTCCAACACTTCTTGATGTGTGCGAAGGAAGCTTGATTTAATACAACCTTTGTTTAAAGGCGTCTTGAATGAATGCACATCCGAATTAACTGAGAAATACCGCCTGTGTTAAAATTGCGTGTTTTTTCGTATAGAAAGAGACTCCAACTTCTAGGCTCGAAAGGGTTGACAAGGGACTAACTTCCTTATTTCTCTAGTGTTTGGGAATTGAAACAATGCTCAGATATCATCAAGAAAGTTTTATTCGAAAGCATACCAACAACAATTATGGGTATCTTGTTTTATCATCCTCCTCCAATCTTTGCAAAACAAAAGTTCGGTAAAGAAATTAAACAGGAAACTATATATTTGAAAAGAAAGCAGCAAACAAAAATTATTTGAATCAAAAGAGTGCAATGCTCATTTCATTAAAATTAACTTGAAATTACAAACAAGATTTGAAAGCAATAATTTAGCATAAACTAGGGAAAATGCAAACAGAAAGAAACATGGCCTAGTGACTAATCGCCATAAGGATGAGTTCCGTCTCAAACACCGGCTTTAGGAGGTGGTTGGGATATTCTGACCCGTCTTCAGCCACTTTTTCCTGGCAACGGATTGTTGATAACATTTGGCGGAGGATCTCCGAAATTTATCTCCTTGCTTCTGATTAGCTCTTGAACTCTAGCCTTCAGCGGGTAACAACATTCCAAATCGTGACCAGCCCCGGTGGAACTCACAATGAAGATCGACCGAATCCACGGAGAGGATTTGGAGGAATCAAAGGCCTAGTTGTGATCAGACCTAGTTCAACCAAGTGAGGATACAATGCGGTGTAAGTCATTGGAATAGGATCAAACTGATTCCTATTCCTTGCATTATTGTTTCGATTTTGTCCACAAGGCCGAGGAATCAATTTGTTGAGCCTTGACTGCAGGAGTGATGGCATCTACTTGCGGTTGGTCATAGTATTGAGGCCTACGGCGAGGTCTTCTCCTTTCAATCGAGACAACATTAGTTTCACCATCTTTCTTCTTATGGAAGTTTCCAAAAGATTTCTTGGCACCACTAGAGGATTCACCAAACAGACACTTTTCCTCTCTTGATTCCCTCTTCTAGCCTTTGGCCAATAGTCACCAAGTCTGTGAAGCGGGAGGACACACTACCAATCATTTTCTCCCAATAGAAAGGGGACAAGGTATCCATAAACAAACCAGTGAGCTCCTTCTCAGATAAGGGTGGTTCAACTTGTGAGGCCAACTCTCTCCACCATTGAGCGTATTCCTTAAAAGATTCCTTATCATTCTGAGACATGTTTTGCAATTGACGGCGATCAGGAGCCATGTCAAGATTGTAGTGGTATTGTTTCATGAAAGCATTAATCAGATCCTGGAAGCATTGAATATGGTCTTTCTCAAGTCCCATATACCATTTCAATGAAGCTCCACTCGTGCTATCTTGGAAACAAGGATAAGAAGCTTGTCATTCCTCGATAAGGCATTTTCTCAAGTACATCAAAGAATGACTTTTGGACAAGTGTGCCCTTGTATTTCGAAATCGAGTTTTGAACTTATGAGGCATAACCAGATCGTAAACCAGCACATGTTTTCTCGCAGAATACCAAAGACATCGTTGCCTTCCATAGCTCTCATCCTTCTTTCCGTAGTCCGATATTGCTCATGGACTTCTTCAAGTTCATCAAAATCTTCTCGACTCACACTTCGTGGAGTGTCAGACAAGAATCAAAGAGAGGATTCTCATAAGCAACTTGTGCAGAGGTTGATGCACAAAAGGTCGATGAGGAGCAGAGATGTGATCGGTTGAGGCTCTGAAAACCGAGCTCGAAAACTGGTCGGGAAGACTCGCCAACCAATGGAGTAGTTGCAGAGGTGGAACGTAATTCGAGGTAACCCAAATTCGCCAAGTAGTAATCGCATCCGAGAAGACCGAGGATCAACAACAGAAATGAGACTTGAAATTACATTTTGAGGTTGTTCACCTCTGGCGATCAGAACTTGCATCATTTCGGTAAGTTTAGTCATGTCTGACTTCAAATCATCGATTTCCATTTGGACTTCTGCATTGTGTTGCTCTTGGTATTCCATTCTTCTCTTGATGTTGGCTCTAGTTCCGTACTTGTGCAGAGGAATCAGCTTGACAGTAAATCAACAACTGAAGACGGAGATAGACGAAATGAGTTTTTTTATAACTTGAATGTATGCATGAAATATGTAGATGGATGCAATGAAATGTAATATCATCAATGGAAAAGATGTAATGAAATGTAATGTCACATATACGAATGAGATGCAACATAATAACAGTAATAGATTCACAGAGACGTGAAACAGGGATGATACAAGCAATCAAAATAACTTATTCAGGTGGAATCCTATGATAGGATGGTTTTAAGTTTTCTACCCAAATTCCCCATGGGATGGTTCTAAGGTCCTGCTAAGTGTTTCTCGGAGTCTCAGATCCCCTTTTAACAAACATTATCATCGCGCGAGAGGCCTACGTGGTGATAGTATTTGCAAAAGTATACCCCAAGAAACGGCTCTTAACGGGATGCTCGAAATCCAAAATTTGAGCGCTTGGTCTTGTTAGACAACATGAACAAACTTAGAGTTATAGGTCGTTTGTCCAAAGATTGATGTCCCGCGCTATCGCGGCCAACAACCTCCTTAAAACAACCAACTCTAAGCGGAGTCTTCGCTTCGGGCCAACAAGACAATGGAGTCAGGTGGACCTAGGCTACGCAACCCCTCTATTCCTAAAAAGGTGACCTAGAAGCCTGGGTAGTGGGCTTATCTATGTATCAATAATCCCATCAATAATTCCCACACAATGGATATATAAACAAGATAATAAATGAAGCATAGAAAAATAAATAACCGAAACATAAACATAAGATAAAGTACAAAGAAGAAAGTAAAATAAAACGATAAACACACAACCACACAAAGAACTAAACTAGGGTTAACTCGCTTGAGAAAATCTTCCCCAGTGAAGTCGCCAACTGAAGCAACTCGATTTTCAAAAAAATCATTTAAATGAATTTTCAAAAAAACAACAAGTGAAATCGCCACCTAATTTTATTTGTTCTAAAAGAAGAACGGGGAAATATAGATAAAACCCGCAAATAAAAGGATAAGACGGTCTACGAAATTAAGAGATATAGGTTCGGGAGTTGGTTATGCAAGGGAAAGGTATTAGCACCCCTCACATCCATCGTACTCGATGGTACCCATTTAGTTCAAAGTGTGGTTGTGTGTTATTGTAAAAAAAAAATTACGATCTTCTAAGGTTAAAAAGATAAAGAAAGGGAGAAGAAATGTTTTTATTATTTTGAGTTTGACACGGTTTCAAAGTCGGCCTACGTATTCCCTCGTGCAATGGGAAAGTCAAAACTCCGTAGTTCTTCTAGAAAATGTTTGTTTGTTGATTGATTTTAAATGAAAAGACAAGTCGTCATTTTTAAAGGAGAAGACTGCCTAACGTCCACAAGGTGTGATAAAGAATAAAGGACTACGCACCAACATGAGGGAGGGTTTGAGAACACCTCTAGTACTCAAGTGGAGAAGTCGAAAACCTTGGGAATAGAGGAAGAAACATCTCAATTATAAATGAATCATGTCTAATCTTGAAAAGGGTTTAAAGGTAAAGGTGCTTGGACGCACAAAAGATATTGAATGTGTTGGAATTGATTTTAAATTGTGGATGACAAGTACCAAAACGTTGGGATATCCTCTAACGATTCAATACTCGAGATTGGTGATTGAGGTCAACCGATCATCTCTCATCCAAAATCTTTATTATGAAAAGAGCGAGGTGAAACAAAGTTCACTTTTATTAAGTGTATGGAATAAAGTATTTAAGTCATGGGTTACCCTCTAATGGCCCAATATTTTACATTTTAATTAAATCATCGGATATCCTCTAACAATTTAATTAAATACCATAGCACCATGTTTTTATTTTAGAACATGGATTTGAAGTTTCTCAATTTATTGGGTTACCCTCTAATCAATTAAACTTCGATTTGTTTTAATCGTGGGCTAACCTCTAACCATTAAAACAAATCTTATCCAAGTGTTCTTTTTGTAGAAATTCATTTTGAAAATAACTCGACGTTGGATCGAGGTTTGAGAAGAAGACTCGACGTTGGATCGAGTTTTATTGAAAAGTGTTTTAAGTACTTGGTGAATGGAGAAAGAATCAGGATCAAGATAATTGTAAATAACAAATAAAATCGACAAAGCCCATACAAGGTGGCCAACCTAAGTATAAAAATAATTAAATTACATGTGTACTAGCAAAGTGGGCTAGTCTACTATAACGACTAATTGGAACAATTAATCGAAATAGGCTCACTGTAAGAAGGCCTAGGATCAAGCGTACATGTGTGCATGTGAGGTCATCGCGACGCTTCATAGCTTTGTCGACTTACGGGTTTAAAAATGATTTACAATTATTAGTTTAAAAATGATTTTTTTGGTTTTTGTGTAAGTGACAAATAATTAAATAATAAAGCAATAAATATTTACTAAAATTATTACAAACCATAGGGATGGGGATACAAATTTACAAATGGGGATGACGGAAATAAATTACAAGTCCAAACAAATGTAAAAAAAATAAAATAAAATTAAATGAATTAAATTCATAAAAAAATAATAATTATTAAAAATTTAAGATCACTAAATTAATCCTAAAAAAACTAAAGATATTAAAGTAATTCTAAAAACAACTACAAAGTCTAAGGTTACAAAAATAAATTTAAGTTTATTAAACAAAATCTAAACTAGATTAAAATTCTAAACTTACTAAATTAAATCTAAAATAAATAAATAAATAAATAAAAATTCTAAAGTGTCTAAAACTAAACCTAAATCAAATAAAAACTATAAAGTCATAAAATTAAATATAAAATATATAAAGATTCTAAAATTAGTAAATTAAATCTAAATCGAATAAATATTCTAAAGTTTACTAAATTAAATAAAATCCTAAATTTACTTGATTGAATCTAAATCAAATAAAACTCATAAAATACTTAGAAATAGCAAATATTTTGACTATTAAAAAAAATTAGTTCTAAACTATATATTTATTTTTTGTACCTTTGAAAATTATCTTGAAGATCTAAAATGTATTACTTGTACAAACCAACAAAAGAAATACTATTTCTAAAAAAAACTTAACAACTAAAATAAAAATAATTTTTTGTTCTTTTAAAAATAAAGTTTTGAGTAAATAAAGTAAAACTAAATTTATGTATATTTTTTTGTATCTTTGAAAATTATTTTGAGATCTAAAATATAAAATGGTCTCAATGGGTCTTGAACCCAATACATCTCACATATCATCCTAACCAAAACCACTACACCAAACTTCTTATTCATTGTACTTCCTAATATAAAACAATAAAACATTCAAATGATAAAATGAGTTGGCTAAGCCCAAACCCGAATCCGTTCACCAAATAGAGAGGGAGATTTTTGAAACCCTAATTTTATGATGGAGGCGCCGGAAATTTATTGGGAAGGAAAATCATAAATGTTTTTTTATTCTCAATTAACTCAATAATTACTACTAATTATACCTTTTTTAAAATAAATAAATAAACATGCCTCTCTCTCACGTGTGTCTTCTCTCTCACACGCTAATCCTATTCTCTACCATCAAAATCACAGTTTTAAAAATGGAAGAAACACTTTCATCTCTCGATGTACTTCTTCATTGATTTCATACTGTAAACACAACAATACTAGCAAACAAAATCCAGGAACCTAATTTACCCTAAACCCAAAACAAACCCTTAAAGCCCCAAATCGGATTTCAAAAAAAAAGTTCAGAGATTTACAAGTTACAGATTTACAAAAGTAAAGAACGAATTCTTGACGAAGTTGAAATAAAACCAGGTATGTTTTTTTAGATGCTTCGATCTCGCTCTTTACCTTCATCTACGCTCGATTTTGCTTTCTTGCTTCCCGCCTTCTTCTTCGTTCGTGATTTAGGCTCTAGTTTCGATTCCGCAAGGCCCCGAGTTTTGTTGCTCATATGCGTGAGGGTTATGATTTTTGATCTTGGTTTATGATGGCAAGGTTGAAGAACCGAATTGATTGTAAGTTAAGGGAGTATGGAGAGTATAAAGTTTGACACCAGTTTCAATAAGAAAAGGTTTGCAGGGAGTTAAGGTGTTGGTAAATGTATGAAGGTTGAGTAACTGAATGGTAAAGCGTAGGGTTATGGAGTGAGTAGAAAGGTGTTTTTGGCTTTCAAGATCAGGTTGTTGGAGGCGATGGATCTGGTGAGGTTTTTTCTCCCCCCCTTTCATTGTTGGTTTCTGTCAGTTATAAAGGATAGTTAGAGTGAGGGTATGATAGGAATTGTCAAAACTTAGTGAGGAAGTTTGTGAGTACAATGTTAGTGGAATGGAAGAGGTGAGTGGAATGGTGTAACACACCTTGTACTGATATGGTTGTATTTTGAATTTTCTGCAGGTTTTGTACAAGAGTGATGGGTGGAGTAGTGGAATGAATTTGAAACTTGTACTGACTTTTGTTTTTTTCTCTTGTAGGTTGCTGCAAAAATGGTACAAGATGGTGGTGGCATGGGAGGTAGTGGATGAGTGAAATAAAAAAAGAACAAAAAGACCACAACTTTTTACTCTCTTCTGCTTTTAATCGATACAGTGGATGTATCCAAAACCAAAATGCTTTTTTTTTTATTTTATATTTTCTTTGTAACAATAACAACTAACAATCTCTTAAAATAAGGTAATAATAATAATAATAATAATAATAATAATAATAATAATAATAATAATAATAATAATAATAATAAAATGCTATTTTAACAAAAAAAAAAAATGATTTTAACTTAAATTTTAATTTATTATTCTATTTAATAGAAATTATTTAATAACTTCTAATCGCTAAAAGGATTGAAATTAAGTATCATAATAAAAATAGAATTAAAAGATACAAAAATAAAAATTAATTAATCTATTAAAAATAATGTAAATATGATAAAGCAGACTTTGATACTAAACTATGATTTACCTAAAAAAAGAAATTAATGCTAATGTGAAAGAAAATACTTTAATTGTCTTAAATGAAAGATTAAAAATAAAATAAAATTTTAAAATAAAATCAATTTCAAAAATAAAAAAACTAAACTAATTATTAATAAAAATAGAAAATAATTTCAATGAAGAAAGATTTTACTTAAACCAAAGCTCTAATAAAAAACAAAAATCAAGCATGAAATAATCTATAAATACAAACATAATTACTATTAAAAACAAAACATTGTTATTTAGAGAAAAAAACAAAATTCCTTTTAATTGTTATTTCATTATTTAACTAATAGAAATTATTTAGTAAAACCTCACCAAATAATTATAATTAGTCAAATATTAAAATAAAAATTAAAGTGAAAAATAATGCAAATGCAAATACGATTAAGATTTCAATGTGAAACGATTTAACTACAAATTTACAATGCAAAGTTAAATACAAACTAGAAATTCAAAAATATTATAAAGCATACAAATGCTAGTAAAATGCTAGAAATTAACTTAATCATTAACTAAAGATGTGTAACAAAAATGTAAAAATTGATTGTTCTTTTTAATATAAATACAATGCGAGTAGAAAAATAGCAGGGTAAAATTTGGGGTGCAACAGTTAGATATGAAGACACCTGAAGAAGTTTGGTTGGGACATCCACCAAATCTCGATAAACTGAGAGTATTTGGATGCGTAGCCTATGCTCATGTTAGGCAAGACAAGGTCGAACCTAGAGCTCTTAAATGCATGTTCATGGGATACCATGAAGGAGTCAAAGCTAATAAGCTATGGTGCCTAGAGCTAGGTCACAGAAGAATTATCACCAGTCGAGATATAGTTTTCAACGAAGTTGAAATGGCTTTCAAGAAAACTAATGATGTTGATCGAAGTGCAAAAATATCCGACGAAGAGCTGGAACAGGTAGAGATTCCTATTAAGGTGGAGTATGTTGATGCTGAATTGCGTACCCCAAATAAAGTCGAAGAAGAAGAAGAATATGTTAAGGAAATTGACGAAAATGCTGATGACTATCTATTGGAAAGAGATAGGACGCGGAGAGTCATCAAGCCACCTCAGAGATTTGGGTATGCAGATCTTATAGCTTATGCCTTAATCTCTGCAAGTGAGGTTCTAGACGAAGAAACAAGAGACCATAAGGAAGTTATGAGGAGTCAAAATAAGACTGAATGGATGAAGGCCATGGATGATGAGATGAAGTATGTTTATGATAACAACACTTGGTAATTGATCAAGAAACCTGTTGGAGCTAGGTTAGTCAGATGTAAATGGATTTTCAAAGTTAAGGAAGGAATCGAAGGAGTGACGTTGAAAAGATACAAGGCAAGGTTGGTTGCAACGGGTTTCACTCAGAAAAAAGGTGTAGACTTCAATGATGTGTTTTCTCCTATTATGAAGTATAGGTCTATTCGAATGTTGCTTGCCATGGTGGCACAATTCGACCTTGAACTAGAACAAATGGATGTGAATGCGTTCTTGTTTGGTGATCTAGATGAAACAATCCTGATGAGGCAACCTGAAGGGTATGTCGAAAAGGGAAAGGAAGATTATGTGTGCAAGTTGAATAGATCGTTATATGGGCTGAAACAATCTCCTCGCCAGTGGAATAAGAGATTTGACAAGTTCATGGCACACATAGGTTTCATTAGAAGTCAGTTCGACCACTGTGTATACTTCAGATTTCGACCTGATAATTCATTTGTTATTTTGTTGCTTTATGTTGATGATATTCTCAAAGCAAGCAACAATGTTGAAGAGGTAATGAGAGTGAAGGCTAAACTCAATAAGGACTTCAAATGAAGGATCTTGGAGCTGCTTCCAGGATTATTGGGATTGACATTTGAAGAGATAAAAAGCAGTCAAAATTATGCTTATCTCAAGAGGCATATCAATGGAAGATTCTCGAAAATTTTGGTATGTCAAATTTGAAGCCTGTTGTGACTCCATCAAACCCTCAATTTGTAATTGCAAGCTTCTCAAGTCATGTTTAAAGCTTTGGTTTTGATGAAGACAACATGGATATCAACATTCAAAGGATGTGCAAAAAGTTTATTAATATCATATAAAACCTTGTTACAAGTCTTGAAGATTAGAAGAAGAATTATTAAAGAAACAACAATGTCAAAAGGTATAAATAATTCTGAAACTTGAATATAGATGTTCACAAATATGCATTCATAATCATATACATATTCCATATGTTTAACAAAAAGAAAAAATATGTTTGAAATACTTTTCAAAAAGAATTTTTGAAAATAAACTTTTAGGAACCGGTTCCTACCTAACAGGGAACCGGGTTCCAAACTTATGCAAAAATTACTTCCCTGGATTTTGTACCAGGAACCGGGTTGTACCTATAGGGGAACCGGTTCCTGAGTGTTATTTTTGAATTCTGGGTTATAACGTTCACTAGGAACCGGGTTTTTCCTGGGTCGGAACCGGTTCCCAACGAACCAGTACAGATTTTCTTTTGTTTTTTGAACATGATTCAAATGGTATTCTTTCATGATTGCATTGCTTCTTTTCATATCAAATGGCATGAATGAAAAGGTATTTGTGACATTATAAATAGTGTAGATTTTCAAATTCAAATTAACCTTCTTCAATTAACAAATTTTCATCATTCAAATTTTCATATTCCTACAAACTTTCAAGTGTTCTTACAAATCATAATTTTGTGAAACTTGCCATATACATTTTCAATCATTACAAGTTTCATACATTCTGTTCTTGCAAGAAAAACCTCGTTAAAGATATTTTAGGGATTTGGAAGCTCAAGTGTCGTAACTCAAGTTCCAAGCTTATGATTGTCTTGCTTATCCCGCTGGCGGGAGCCCTATTTATATTTGTCCTTCCATGGAGCCATCCTTCCCCTTCTGTAACTGCCCTGATGCATTTAATCATGGCTTGAAGGCAGGAAGTTAACTGTTACAACTTGTGATGATTCGTTATGTAACGTCTCATAAAAGCTCTTAGGATTCTTCATGCTCTAACTGATAACGTCTTTCTCCACCCGGGCCTCTAACTCGGATGAACCGACGAGATACATCTCGGAATCAAGCCGACCCCATGCTCCTACCCCGGGATCCATGTCGGATAAGGACCTCGTCCTTGGGTCCGAGACCTATCTCGGGTCCTGGCGTTCCTCCTTTCAGACTACCATCTCGGCTAAGGATTTTATGCATGATCATAAGCCCCCTTGGTCGCACGGTTTTAAGCTCTTTGAATCCGTGTCGACCATACAGTTCTGAATCCTTAATCCCTTAGTGAGATGCATATTTAAAACCTTTAAAAATATGGCACGTGACTCATGTGCCTCCAGCCCAATGGTCACCTGTATCCAAAATGATTACCCTATAAATAGGGGAAAGCTGATTTTACGCCTTCTTTCCCTCCTACTCATTATATCACATTTATTCGCTCTCCAAGAAATTCTCCTCTACATATTTTCACAAACCCTACTGCATTCTTGCCGTCAGTTGCTTCAAAACCCTTCTTTCAGTCAATCGATCATCAACTCAGGTATCCTCTTCTCTTTACATTGCTTTTGTTTTAATCCAAACATGGTCGTTATTAGGGAATGCGATGATTTTGGTCGCAAAATCCACTTAGGAAACGAGGAACGTAAAACTCTGTTTGAGGAATGCATGCGTGAGATGAGTGATGCCCAGAGGGTAACTGACCTTAAGAGAGTTACGGACAGGGTTTGCGCTGAACTTTTTACTTCTGATAGTGATTCTGACCCTGACTCTTCAGGTTCGGTGGAGCTGATACGGGGATGTCGAAATCGGTACTCTGCGCTCTCTTTGGAATGTCTCGTCAACAGGAAACGAGGATGACGTGATTCTAGAATCTTGTGAGTCCGGAGAGAGTGTTTGCATGATCCGCCCCAAGGGAGTGGAATCTGAATGGTTTTACTTTTACACTGGGGTCATCGAGGAGTTTGGCATTTGATTTTCTCTTTCTGACTTTGAAACTGACATTCTCCGAACCATTAACGTGGCACCCTCCCAACTCCGTCCAAACAGCTGGGGTTTTATCCGGGCCTTTGAAGTAATCTGCCGAACCTTGTCGATAGCCCCCACCATTGGTCTATTCTTTTCCTTTTTCGAGATAAAGAGCGGTCATACCCCAAAATTTGCCCTCCATCTTCTCAAGACATTTCATACATCCATACTCAAAGATTCCTCAAGAGTTGATCAGACAAAACTCTCTCCTAGACAATCAACCCAAACTAGGGTTTGGTATTTCTCAGGTCAAGATGGACTTCCAACATCTCCAATGATCATCATGCCTCCTCATATGCTTTAAAGATTCTCCATGTCAAGTTTCAAGCCTCACAGATTAAATTTCCTGTGACAATTGCTCAGATGGTTGCAAATCAGTTGTATTGGACAAAAAGTCAACTGTGGTCAACATACAGTCAAACTTCATAATTTTTGGTCAACATCCTCATTTTGAAGTTACATTCATCATTTGATCAAGGGTTGATCATGATTCATCAAGAAAACTCAAGATTTGCTCAAAAGTCAAACTTTCTAAATTAGGGTTTCTAGGTGAAAAGTCAACTGAACTTTGACTGGTCATAACTTTCTCATACTTTCTCAGAAATTTTCCCATCAAATCTCATTTTGAAGGAAATTCAATTCTCTACAACTTCATATCTCACAAGAATGTCCAAAAAATGCTTCATTTGAGAGGTATGGCTCAAAACATTACAGGTCATTTTCAAAGTCAACAAAAAGTCAACATATTGTTTTGAGGATATATTGAGCATGGAAACTCCAATTGAGATGGGACCAAAAAGGTTGGTTAGAGGACTCTTAGAGATTTCCAAAAAGTCCAAGGACACTCAAAAATATGGAAAATTGAGCAAGATACACCATTCACAAGTTGGGAAATTTTGAAAGAGTGCACAAAGAGAGATGCTTCTAAAAATAAATTTTTTTGCAAATGGGCTTACTTTTTCTTCATCCAAACTTGTTTCTTATACAATTAGGAATGCCCAAGCCCAATGCCACGAATTTTTATTTTATTTTTCTATTTAATTTGGAATTTATTCATTTAAATACAAATTAAATTCAAAAATAAAGTATAAAAT
Organism: Vicia sativa; assembly: GCA_021764765.1. Classification (NCBI taxonomy): domain Eukaryota; kingdom Viridiplantae; phylum Streptophyta; class Magnoliopsida; order Fabales; family Fabaceae; genus Vicia; species Vicia sativa. The sequence continues at coordinate 31,361,313 of CM038796.1, read as the reverse complement.
CAAAATTAATTGCAAACTTGATTTTTCTCTCTTTCTTGAGATCCAAGCAACTCAACAAAGCCAGCAAATTTCGAAATTTGGATTGGTATGGCAAGATTTGATTGAAAATTGATCAAAATATGAAAATTTGATTTTGTACAAAATCAAATTTGATTTGCATTGATTAGTGATTGATTCTTCCTCAAATTAACTCCAAATCCTTCTACTATATATACATAACTCAAGCCACACGAATTAGGGTAGAGAATTTGGCTGAAGAAACCCTAGCCCTTACAATAACCCTTATTTTGCCAAATTTTCTCAAGAATTGTCAAAATTCGAAATTCATTCTCCAGCCACTTTCAGCCATCAAAAACCATCCCATTGTCTTCAGGAGGTAGGTTTGAGTAAGTACACATCCTTGCCAATGGTTGAAACAAGTTAAATCGATGCATACATGACCATACATATTCAAAACTTTTTGATTTTTGCATTTTATTATTCTGTTCATGAGGTTCCATGGATGAGATCGATTTTGAATGCTTGCCATTGTGTTCAGTTTAGATGATTACCGACACCACCTGGTTCGGGGAAATAGGTGGACTAGGTCTCTCTTTTGTTTCGAATCTTTGTATTTTGTAGGTTTGAGAATCACAGGTGCCGGAGAAGACGACCGGAGCCCTAGCTCCGACCGACTCAGCGAAGACCGCAATGAAAGCATGTGTGCTTCGGGTGATTCGATTGGCTCTCTCATTCAACCCGGGGTCCACTGTAACACGGTGAACTGACTTTGTAGGATTTTTGTATCCAAATGTGCGGATAGCAAGATTCGCCACCGACTTTTATTTTTATCCAATTAAGGGAAGGTAAAAGTACAGAAAAAGACCTTCGTTTAGATTCTGAATAAGGGAGAAGGTTATGAAAAGGGAAGGTATTAGCACCCCTTTCCATCCGCAGTTTATTCTACGGGCTCTTAGTTGCTCTAGATCACTTTAAAATTGTGCTTTCTGTGTGTTTGACAAAAATGTTTTGAAAGGCATTTCGCTTTGACTTTGTAATGACTCATGTAAGAATGTATACAAAGTGTTTGGAAATGTTTTTGTTTTGAAAAGAGATTGAACTTTGAAAAAGAGTGTGTGGTGTGAAAAGCATTTGGTAGAGCGAGCAACTAAAAGACTTATTTACCCACTCAGAATTGGTCATTTTTTTGTACTTCTACGTTCCTTTTAGAATAGCGCTAGCCGTACCATTAGTTAGTAGGTAGCTCCATTCATTGGATGAGAGCGGGACATTCGAAGGGACATCGGATGGTCATAGAAAGCAACTTGTAGGAAGTATCCTAGCACATTCGAAGGGACTATCATCATTTTTCGTAGGCGACAATCGAGGGTCAAGATCATGTATTCGGAGGCGACATCGTGGGTCTTATGATCTTTGTATTGAAGGGACTATGATGTTTTGTTTGGAAGGCAACGGTGCTAGAATACCTCTACGTTCGAGGGACATGACCATTTTGAATTCGCAAAGGCAACGAGAGAGGATTACCCTAAGGGGTGCATGTGTGAAAAAGTGCATTGATTTCAGAATATGTTATCTTGAAGGTTAGTGGGCTATGTTCAATTTTAGTCTTGCCATACACGCCTAATTACTAGCAATTTATAGGGTGCGGAAAGTAAAATGCGGAACGTAAAATGCGGAAAGTAAATGTCCTACGCTATTACAAGGCTTTGGGGCAGATACATAATTTAAAATGCGGAAAATAAAATCCTAAATTAAACTATTACATCCCATATAAAGTTACATTATTGAAAAATAAAATGAAAACGGAAGAATCGTCTAAATCGGATTAACCTGTGAAACGAAAGAGAAATCGGAAAATATGATGAAATCGAAATAAGAGAAAATGTTAGAAAAAATGCAATTTTTTTATATGAGAAAATTATTATATGCTAGAAATAAGATAAATATACTACAATAATTTTTTGGGATTTTTTAAATGCAATTTAGTAATTAAATATGAATTTACAATGATTTAAATGCAAAATTACAAATAAAAATTAATATGCATGCAAAAATATATTTTTTAATTTTATAAATTAAATAAAGATTTTTAGAAAACACATGTAAAAGGAAAATATTTTTTGATGAATTTTTAATGCAGAAATAAAATGTGGAAATTAATTAAAATAAATGCAAAATATTAAAATATGGAAAATATGAAGAAAATTGAGTTTGGAAAAGAGAGAAAACCAAATGGTCCTGGGGAGAATCGAACCCAGAACCCTTGAGAGTATCAAGGCATGTGATGAGCCTTTACCACTACGCCAAGTGTGCTTCGCTGTTTTGAAACTGAACGAGTGGATTTTCACACGCGTCGCTTTCCCATTGCCACGATCTCGCGCCATCCAGTCATCTTCTTCGTTTTGAATTTTCAAAAGTTAGCGTCGGTCTTTCTTCGACGCTATAGGTCCTGGCTACATGAAAAATCAAGCACAAGTAATATAAATGCATTGTAAATACATGGTTCAATTCCAGGCATCGTTCCGAGTTCATTGGTCATGGCCTCATGGTCCAATTTTTCCTGTTTGAAGGAACCCTAATTCGGAACCAAAAAACCTAGCCATGGTGGATTTCGATTTAGGTCACGAAAACGCAATCAAACTATGCAGAAAGTTTCCAAACTTCATTCTAAACATGAAACAAACTACAAAACACGTTAAATATGCATGAATGTTTAAAATCGAATTTGGAAAAAGTTTGACAAACCGAGTTCGATTTCTCAATTCGATGGTTTTGATGATGTAAGTATCTCGGATCGATTCTCGAATGGCACGAGGAACGAGATGGAATGCTCAAAATTGCTTGAAACCAACTAAATCCAAGGCTGCTTGTTGCTTGAGAGGCACGGTTTTTTGAGTTTAGGTTAGGGTTTCTAAGGCAATTTTTTCGTCCTCTTTTGATTGGTATGCATCAGGTATAAGTACTGGATGGATTTGGGATCATTATTGGCAAGAATCAATCACCATTCAATGAAAATCAAATTTGATTTTTTGTATAAAATCAAATTTTCAAAACTTGATCAATTCCAATCCAATCTTGCCATTTTGTCAAATTTCAAATTTGTGGACTTTGGTGAGTTTCTAGAATCTCAAGGAAGGAATAAAATCAATCTTTCAATTAATTTTGATTTTATAATTTATTTTAAAATTTAATTTGTATTTAAATGAATAAATTCAAAATTAAATAGAAAATAAATCAAAATTCAAGGCATTGGGCTTGATATTCCTAATTGTATAAGGAATAAGTTTGGATGAAGAAAAGCAAGCCCATTTGCAAAAATTTGATTTTTAGAAGTATATCTCTTTGTGCATTCTTTCAAAATTGCCCAACTTGTGAATGGTGTATCTTGCTCAATTTTCCACATTTTGAGTGTTCTTGGACTTTTGGAAAGCTCTAAGATTCCTCTAACCAACCTTTTGGTCTCATCTCAATTGAGTTACCATGCTCAATATATCTTCAAAGCAAAAGTTGACTTTTGTTGACTTTGAAAATGACCTGTAATGTTTTGAGCTATACCTCTCAAATGAAGCATTTTTTGGACATTCTTGTGAGACATGAAGTTGTAGAGAATTGAATTTCCTTCAAAACAAGAGGTTGTGGAAAAATTTCGAGAAAGTATGAGAAAGTTATGATCACCAAAGTTCGATTGACTTTTCACCTAAACCCTAATTTAGAAAGTTTGACTTTTGAGCAAATCTTGAGTTTTCTTGATGAATCATGATCAACCCTTGATCAAATGATGAATGTAACTTCAAAATGAGGATGTTGACCAAAAATTATGAAGTTTGACAGTATGTTGACCAGTTGACTTTTTGTTCAATACAACCGATTTTCAACCATCTGAGCAATTGTCTGAGGAAACTTGATCTGTGAAGCTTGAAACTTGACATGGAGAAACTTTGAAGCATATGAGGAGGCATGAAGATCATTGGAGATGTTGGAAGTCCATCTTGACTTGAGAGATACCAAACCCTAACTTGGGTTGATTGTCAGAGAGAGTTTGTCCGTCAACTCGAGGAATCCTTGAGTAGGGATGTATGAAATCTCTTGAGTAGATGGAGGGCAAATTTTGGGGTATGACAGCTGCCCCTGTTCAATCTTCTTGTACTGGAGGGTTAGATTGACACGCTTGTCTTTCGTGACCTGGAAGTGGAAGATGATTGAACACCTCAGTACACCAAAATTTGCACTCGCGGTCGGCTGATGATGCGGGAATGGGCTTACAGACGCCATTTGGAGAAGCTGGGGAATGAGTCGTACGTTAGACTCGAGATTACTGATAGGAGGACCGCTGGAAAGTGAGCCGTACGCTAGGCTCTGTGGACGTTCCTGGAATGGAGAGGAGATGGGCTTAAGATGCCATCCGGAGGGAGTCGTATGTTAGACTTCGTGTTCATTTTGAATGAAGTTATTGGTTTGTACTGATTTTTAACCATATATGCAGCATTCTGAAAGTGAAGAAATGTTGACAAGTAGTCGGAGATGGGCTTAAGATGCCATCCAAGGCAACTGAGTCGTACGCTAGACTCTGTAGTCACTGTTGATAATAAGGAATCAGAATAAATCTTCGTGCTGATTACTCTGAGAGAAATAGTAATTGGCAAAAATGTGGATAGCTTCCGTGTGCATCGGGTGTTGATCCATTGCCATATCGGAGGATAACCAGAGGCGGTCTTTCGATAGTTTTCCACGATCCGGCTTAATCTCGACCCGCGGAGGACAACCAAGGGCGGTCTTTCAGATAGTTTTCCGTCGATTCGGCTTAATCCCGACCACCGTCGGAGGACAACCAAGGGCGGTCTTTCAGATAGTTTTCCCGTTGATTCGGGGCTTGATCCTGGACCTGTTTATGCGTGATTTTCATTGCTTTGGAGAAAACAAGAGAAACTTTGATAGAATATTTGTTAGTCTTATGCAAAGTATGATGCATGACAGTGCATATGAATGATATATGCATGAATTATGACTTTATGAGTAATGTATGAATGATAAGTGTTGTGATATTTCAAAACATATCCATCTTGAAGAAGATGCGAATGTTCTGTTTTTGAGGATTCCTGACTTCCGCTTGGGGAATTGTGTAGGTGAGAACTCCGCTTTGAAAGAGAAGAAAGATATCCTGGATTCTCTCGATGCAATCTCGACCAAGTCTTGGGCCTAGCTATTGTTGAGGAGGGTAGAGACTGAGAAACTCGTTGTTGGAGATCTCATAGACCCTGTTGAAGAGAGTCTGGGAGGCGATTTGTTGGGGACCTTGTATGTAGATCCCGCCGAGGAAATTTAAGAGGCGCCCATCGGGATTCTGAGTGTAGATCTCACGGAGAGCAATTGATAGTTGCCGGGGAGACCGAGCTGGGAGAGTCAGGATCCCGTTGTGATCTTTGGCTGGGGGATGAGGATGTAGTTTCCTCCGATGCACTATCTGACCAAGTCTCGAGTCTGGATACCGCTGTTGGGAAGAGAGGAAGGGATCGAGGGATGTCCTTGGGGATAAATACTTTGACTGGAGATGAGGTGTTTACTACTTGAAGATCAATGTAACATTGCTTGGTCAAGTGGAATTGCTGCTCGTGGATTCCCTTTTGCTCTGCTGGGGAAGTTGTGTTGGTGACTTTTGTCGTCATCTCAATTCCCGGAGCCTGTAGTAAGTACTTTTGTATGTTCACTTTTCATATGTTTGTGATTAGATTCTTATTGTCAAGTGCGTATAATCATTCAAAGCAAACGTTGGACTTATTGCAAATAACAACAACAGAAATTGTAAAGAGAAAGAAGCTTATGTTTATTTGAAAGGTGGCGATGGCCAAGTAGTTTGTACACAAGAAAGGTAAAAGCTATACGAAATAATCTCTTTAAGTTCCAACTATGCTAGTACTCATATATTTCGACTATCTCATCTCCTTGTCACAGAGAAAGTGAGACGATCTTCGCCATTTGAACCTTGAATGCTGATAGTAGTCCGGAAGCTGGATCCGAAGAGACATAGTCGACGCTTAAATCCCTAACTTTGCCTAGACCGCCTTTCGGTTTTCACCACGGATACCTTTTTGCCCAAGCCGCTTTTCGTGTTTTCGACTTGCCGTGTACATGTTTTTATATATCCTTTATTTTGCCCGAACCTTTGGTTCGCCAGATGCCCTTATTTTTGCCTAGGCTACCGACCTAGCGGGTCTCTTTTATGTAGTATTTTTGACTATGTCTCGCGCTCATGTGTGTGGAAGTCCTCACCATCCATGGTGCTAAGTATCATAGCTCCGCCGGAAAATACTGTCTTGACTACAAATGGTCCCTCGTAGGTGGGAGTCCATTTGCCCCTGGGATCACCTTGTGGAAGAATGATGCGCTTGACTACTAGGTCACCAACTTGATAGACTCGGTGCTTGACTTTCTTGTTAAATGCTCTGATCATTCGCTTCTGATAGATCTGTCTGTGGCATATGGACGCGAGTCGTTTCTCATCAATCAAGTTGATCTGGTCAAGCCGTGTCTGAACCCAATCATCTTCACCTAGCTCTGCGTCCTGGAGGACTCTGGTTGAGGGTATTTGAACCTCGATGGGTAAGACGGCTTCCATACCATATACAAGAGAGAAGGGGTTGCCTCGTTGATGTTCGTGGTCAGAAAAGCGATAACCATGAAGAGCAAATGGTAAAATCTCATGCCAATCTTTGTAAGTCACCGCATCTTTCAGATAATCTTCTTAATGTTCTTATTGGCGGCTTCCACTGCGCCGTTCATCTTAGGCCGATATGGAGAGGAATTGTGATGCTTGATCTTGAACTGCGTGCAGAGTTCGGTGATCATATTGTTGTTAAGATTGGAGCCGTTATCTGTGATGATCCTTTCAGGAATGCCATATCGAAGATGAGGTTATGTTTGATGAATCGAGCCACAACATTCTTAGTAACAGATGCGAACGAGGCTGTTTCTACCCACTTGGTGAAATAGTCAATTGCAACAAGGATGAAACGATGTCCATTGGAAGCTGTGGGCTTGATTTCTCCAATCATGTCAATGCCCCACATTGCAAAAGGCCAAGGAGAAGTTAAAACATTCAGAGGTACTGGAGGTACGTGCACTTTGTCGGCATATATATGGCATTTGTGACAAGATCGAGCGTAGCGGTGACAATCAGCTTCCATGGTGGACCAATAGTAACCTGTTCTCAAAATCTTCTTAGCCATGGTGTGTCCACGGAGTGGGTACCAAATGCGCCTTCGTAACTCTTCCATGATACGCATCATTGCTTTCCGTCTACACAGGAGTAAGCAAGTCGTGGTTGCGCTTTGTATAAGATGTCGTGTCGAGGAAGAATTTGGACGCAAATCTTCTCATGAACTTATCATTACGAGATGCTCGCAGGATATTCCCGAGTCTCAAGATGCCTCTTCACGCCATAGTACCAAGTTTCTCTTCTCGTCAAGCTCATAACAATACTGGTTCGTCGAACTTCTCAATGATGATCCGGGAGCCTCGTTGTCCCATCTAACCTTGAACATAGATGACATAGTAGCCAATGCGTCCGCCAACCGATTCTCTTCTCGTGGAATGTGATCAAAAGTGATCTTCAAGTAGGGATCAAACTCGAACATGCTCGATACGGAATGAAATTCGGATGCTTCCTTTAACTGACCGATCACCAAAGCCGAGTCTCCATATACTTGCAAGAACTTGATTCTTAAGTCAATAGCACTTTAATACCCATGATGCATGCTTCAGATTCGCCATGTTGTTAGTGCAATCAAACATAATCTGGCGGTGAAAGGAGTATGTCCGTCAGGGATGTAATGATGGCGCCAATGCCATTTCAAGTGCTTGAGGCTCCATCAAAACCATAGTCCATCGGGATCCTTGTTCAGTCCTTCGTCTGGCCTCGGTTCTTCACAATCGACTAGTAAAACATCTTCGTCTGAAATTGAACGCATAGACGATAGTCATCACGGCTTGATGAGCCAAATGATCGGCTACTACACTTCCTTTGATCGTCGAGAAGTGTATGGATGTCGTATTCGGTCAAGATCATTTTCCATCTTGCTATTCTTCCGGAGAAGTTTTTCAAGATGTATTTTATTGGATCCATCTTGGAAATCAACAAGGTAGTGTGAGTCAACATATACTGCCTTAGTCAAGCAGCCCAAGCCAAAGCGTTGCAAGTTTTCTCGAGTCGTGAGTATCTTGTTTCACAATGGTAAACTTTTGCTAAGGTAGTATATTGCATGCTCTTTTCGACCTGACTGCCATGTTGCCCCAACACACACCCCATTGAGTTCTCTAACACCGCAAGTACATGATAAGAGGTCTTCCTTCGGCGGCATCGTAATAGGAGGATTCAAGGTACTCCTTGATTTTGTCAAAAGCGATCCGCAATCGTCATTCCATTCCACTACTTGATATTTCTTTAGTAACTTGAAGATTGGCTCACAAGTAGCAGTTATGTGCAATGAATCGCAATGTAATTCAATCGCCCAAGAAACCTCGACTTCCTTCTCTGTGGGGGAGGCATCTCTTGAATAGCTTTAACCTTGGGTCAACCTCAATACCTTTACCATCGACAACAAACCCTAAGAGTTTTCCGGATCCGACTTCAAAGGTGCACTTGTTAGTTCACCTCAATCTGACTTCTTCAACCTGTCAAACAGTCAAATGATCAAGGTGTTCTTCCTCATGATCGAGCTATCATGTCGCCGACGAGACCTCTATCTCGTGATGAATCATGTCATGAAACAAGGTCACCATATACGATAAGTGGCGCCGATTCTTCAATCCGAACGCATAACCTTGTAGCGAAAGTGCCCCACCGTAACGAAAAGTAGTCTTTTCCATGTCTTCGGAGCCATTTTGATCTCGATTGTAACCGGAGAAACCATCCATAAAGGAGAAAACCTTATGCCGAGCGTGTTGTCAACCAAAACATCAATATGAGGAAGTGGAAATCATCTTTCGGACTTGCTTTGTTCAGATCTCCGTAATCCACACACATTCGTATTTTACCATCCTTCTTGCACAGCACCACATTAGCAACCCATCGTGAATAAGAAGTACTAAGAAACCCGCATTGAACTTCTTCATAACTTCGGCTTTGATTTTCTCCGACATCTCAGACGATGCGACGAACTTTCGTTCACGAGAAAACCTTCTTTGTTGGCAATCGGTGCACTACAATATCAATGTCCAACCTCGCATGTCTTCGTATGACCAAGCAAAACCTCAATGTAGTCTCGTAGCATCCGAACCAACCTTTCTTTAATAACGCTCTCAAGACCCGCTCCTATCTTGATCTCTTTTCGCCTTCGTCAGTACCCAAATTCTCAACCTCAACTTGCTCTTCATGTGGTCAGATAACTCGCTTCTTCTTGTCAGCCCGCAAGTTCTCGGCACTTCACAATCTTCCTCACTTTCGTCTTCGGCTTGGTAGATCGGATTATCGAAGTCATATTTAGCACTAGCATAGTTGTTATTAACGAGATTCGGAGTGATTCTGCAGTGTATCACGTGGGTGTGTGTAAGAAACGCATAGCCTTTTGAAGGGGTGATAAAGTAAAATAAAGAAAACAAACAATTGAATGCAAAAGTCCAACGACTTATTAAATGAAAATACGCAATCAACAGAGAATAACCCTCGCAAACGAGCCATGATGCCCCGAGTAAGGCACTAGGCTTTCAAAGTGTATTGTTCAAATCATAAAGAGATACGAAAAGCAAAACAAAACAAGAGCAATTACTCCTGACTAAAGGAGATTGGTATGATGTCTTCAGTCTTCCAATTGCTGAGCCCATGATCTGGAGTTGGAAGATCCACTTGTCGATGTCAAGTCGTCAAGTCGCCTTCTATAGCATGGATTCCACGGCCGATGCGGAAAGGAAGTTGGCGGCACGTCGCGGCGTATCATCTTCCGACCTTGATGGTGAAGCCTAAACCACTTGTCGATTTGAAAGGAAGATCGGGAGCTGACCCCAAAGGCTACCTCCTTCTTCAACAGCACTTGAGCATCTTTCAATGAGGCCATCCTAGGCGGAACTTGTGTAACTTCAGAGGAGGAGAGTCAAGTGCATGACTCGGGTATTGTTTCAAAAGCTTGACAGGAGTCTCAAGAATTCACCCTCCATCTCGAGATAGCGGAATGATCGAGATGATCGACCATATACTCTTCTTCACCGCACCGTGACAACCTTTCCTTTCACCGGTACTTCAGGTGGGTAGAGGTAACAATACCGCCCATGTATCCAAGGGCGCCCAAGAAAGAGTAAGGTGACGGATATCCATGACAAAGAAAGTGGAGTCAAAAGTCTGGGAACCGACTTTAACAGGCAGAATGAGCTCTCCAAGTACCATTCGCTTAGAACCATCAAAAGCTCTCACGATGATATCACTGGGTCTCAGAACCAACCCTTCGATATCAAGTCGATCAAAAGCAGTCTTCGGGAGGATATTCAGGTCAGAACCGGTATCCACCAAAACATGAGATAATGTAGTGCCCTTGCATTCAACAGAGATGTGCAAGGCTTTGTTATGTTTCTTTCCGACAGGAGTCAAATCAGCATCTGAGAAGCCTAGGCCGTTGTTGGCAGCCAGGCTAGCAATACACACTTCAAACTGGTCAGTAGTAGTGTCTTGCGGTACATGAGCACTCTTCAGAAACTTCACCAAGGCGTTAGCATGAGCCTCGGAGCACAAGAGCAGAGCAAGCATGGAGATTTTGGACGGAGTCTGTCCCAATTGTTCCACAACATTGTAGTCACTCTTCTTAATAATCTTCTAATTCCTCCATTTCTTGTCCGAGGTGTCTTCGAATTCCTTTGGTACTCGGTTGAGGTGATGAGCCACTGGTTCTTTCCCTCTAGCTTGGGGAATGGGTTGAATAGCTGGAATGCGAGCTGGAGTCGCGGTGTCTTTTGGAGGAGAGATATCTGGAGAGAATACCCTTCCGGTTCGGGTCACCTTACTTGATCCGGTGATGTTGTCAATGTCAGGAATGGTAGCTTCAACTGTAAGATCTTCAATGGTCAGAGGGTCTTGCTTGACACCATGATAGTAAACATCAGCTCCATAATTCCACAGAATAGCCTTGTTAGAGGAATACGGCACTGGTCTTGGGGAAGTGATAATGAGAGGTGCCACTCTAGGCACAGGATCAGCAGAGGAAATCCTTATTGTGTTAATATCAAGATAGTCTTCGGGAAATCGTCACCCCATCCGGTCGCCTTAATATCTTCAATAGGAATCTTATAACTATGAGTGTACTTCACCATGTAATCATATTTTCCACTTGGCTGCCCCAAGGTATCCCACAGATGGTACAGCTTTCATTCGCATTGTCAATCTTCAACTTAGACAATTCTTCACACACCGCACGTGTGGTTTCGTAAATAGTATCTCTGTTATTCATCATGCACCAACACGCCTTCTCAACCAAGCACAACCATCGTGTAGACGGGCACCAACGACAATCCTCGGGCATCCCGGTTGACACCGCTTGCAACAAATTCTTCTTAATACCATCGAGGAATGGTCAAGTCATCTATGTTGAAAACATAAGTATCGTCACCAACAACATTGGAACTCTTGTCATGGTTAGCATAGCGCGTTGATCACATTCGAGTCTCAAAGGGTCAAATTCAATCTTCTTAGATTCAATCATATCTTGAATCTTGTTCTTCGAGCCCAACAATCATCGATATGTCCCGGCTATTGGAGTGGTAAGCACACTTAGCTTTTGGATTGTACTGGAGAGGAAGTGTTGACATTCGAGGAGGATCCCTCAAGGTAATCACCGCATTCAACATGTGTTGCAAGGCTTGCACAAAGGCATGTTGATCTTCAGAACTGCCTTCGCTGCTCGCTACGCGTTGTCTCACCGAGGTTGTGCCGATGTAGGATCGAGATCACAACCGCCTACAGATTGAGCACGGTCGGTCTTGGCTCGGCTTTTCGACCATACACAGATTGGCTTTTTCTTACCACTAAAAGATTTCTTCAAAGATTGAAGATGCCTCTACCGAATCTTTCCACTTGATACCACCTTCAATACGCCGTCAATATCACTCGGTGAACCGGTGAAGAGTTTCCAATCGATGATTGAAGAATGGGCCCGCTGTCCCCATAAACATATCAACCAGCTCCCTATGGACAAGGGTGGTTGAACTCGCTAAATCTCTCCACTTCGAGCATACTCCTTGAACTTCTCATCACGACCCATAGACATGCTTTGTAGTTGCATGCGAGTAGGTGTCAATTCAAGATTGTACTCATATTGTCTCAGAAAGCATCGCTAAGTCACCCAAGTACAGATACGGTCATTCTCTAGTCGATAATACCACTCCAACCGAGTTCGGACAAGCTCTTTGAAATAGTGCATCCACAACTTTCCGTCATCTGTGGGATTGATCCGGACATAGGACTTCAAATGCAGCTTAGGGCAAGACATACCATCATACTGCAAAAGTAGGAACTTTGAACTTGGGAGGAATCACAACACTGTGGACAAGACTTAGATCATCAAAATTCAGCCCGACATCTTCGTGTTTTCCAAGATTTAGACGGTCTTCAAGTTGCTTGTACTTGTCATCCTCATCAGAGTATTGGCCATTATCATAGTCCTTCTCAAGCTCAGGCTGACTGCCTTCACCATTATCCTTGTTACTTTGTTCATCCTCCTTCTTGACACTTCCTTCTGAAAGCTCTATCCGACTGACTCTCTTAGGACCACCTTTGTAGCGTCTGCCCATGTTGAGGAGACCAACAACCTTCTTCTTTCTGTTGATGAGCTTCTTCAGATCTTCTTGACCTTGGACCAAGCTGGTAAACATCTGCTGAAACTGAGCATTCTGGGCTTGAAGATCTTTGACAGACTGTTCAAGAGCCATTTCTGCTAAAATAAATAGCGAGCAAATGAGAAAACCAATCTCCAATGTACCTGTGATGCAATGTTATGCTATGATATGCAATGTTTATGCGAATGCAATGCAATGTTTTCAAGGACCTTAGAGATTTAAATTTGTTAGACAAGCAAAAACAAATATTTATTAGTACTCTTTTTATTATTCTTTTTTTTCTTTTTAAGTACAAGAGATAGTTCGAAACAATAAAAGAAAACATAAACATCCTAAAGCTCTAAGTCTCCCATGGGCGCTTCCTCTTGGTGCCGATGTAGGCATTGATGCTTCGCTCCTCATGAAGTAGCTTTGTCAACTCTAGCACTTTCTTCTCGCTTGCATAGCACTGAGCTTCAAATGTATCCCTCTCTTCCTTAAGCTGAATCCAGGATCTCTTCAAGTCTTCAAAATTAGTAGGCATGTCAGGATGGAGAATAGTATAGGTACGCCACCTATAGCAACAAGTTCCATAATTACCGGTACAGCGTGAATGGCATCATGAGGTTTTGAGCTCGAGCTCGCACTCCATTTGAGGTAAGGTTCCCAAGGAATGGAGTTTTGTTCCCCAAAGTCTTGGTATCGCCTTCTTCACCATGCCCCAAGCGTGTATGAACCTTCGCTTTAATTAGAGATCGTGGTTGTAGTCAAACACAACATCTTGGAGAAGCATATCATGCGGGCCATCTCTTGCAAAACCGACGTAAAGCTAGAGAAGGGTCAGTAATACCTCCCTTATACCAAGTAGTGGTACATTAGGGAATTCTCCACAACGCTCAATGAAGGTGAAGTCCTTTTGAGAGAAAAGACTCAACGGATATCCGAATGAGAGAGTGACATCAATCTTTGAGACCACTTCATCCTTTGCTCGCTCTTCAAAATCGATGGAGGAAGGTGAAATAAACCACCTTGAAAGTAACGGTATACAACACATGAGAGTTCCTTGTTTCTTAGTAGTACGAGTGGAGAGAATGTAGAATATCTCCAAGTAAAGTAGGCATGGATTGCGGGTAAGGAACAACTTGATGGCATTAATATCGATGAACCGATCCGAGTTAGGAAATAGAACCAAACCATAAATTAGCAAGGCCACAATATTTTCAAATGCATGGAAACTCATAACTTTGAGGAATCTCTTTCTTAATTAGAAACTTGAAAGTAAACCCTTAACTCCGCTTCTTGTTTCCCAATTGGCTTCGATATCCAACGCTTAAGATGTAAGGATGATGCAATGTCGATTTAGGAACCTTTTCTAGACCGTGAATGGCATTTGGTCAAGAATAGGTACCCAAGTAGCTTAGAGAACTCTTCCAAGGTAGGAACCAACCGATAGTCGGAAATGTGAAGCAATGGTGTTTCGGATCAAAGAACGGAATAGGACACGCATCATATCTTCTTCAAAACCGAGATAACCAAATCAAGTAGATAACCATGTCTTTGATGAACTCGAGCATGGTCGGAATTTCTCAAACCAATTTTTGAGTTGAGAAGGTATACCCATGAAGTTGATTCGGATAGTCTTTCTAGAAGCCATGATTCCTACAAAATGAGAAAAGATAAATCCCTAGGTCCTTGAAATAGTTAGAAATGATATGCAATGCGAATGATGTCATGATGTCATGTTTAGCACACACAAACAATTCACACAATGAGCCTAGGTTTAGGGCTTGCATGAGGTATAGGTGATTACCCTACCAAAAGTTCGAGTTGGTTCATCCCGTCTATAATAGTAACCGGGTTCTAGGAATCTCACATCACGATCTTTCTCAGAGGCGCTTATTTCAATACGACGACCAAGTGGTCGATCGAAAATATCCCAAAAGTCTCGATCTCAATGAGCGTAGCATCGAGTATCAACCAACCTTAGTCCAGACTAAAGCCGCCATCTCACTCACGCTCTAATGGCTATGATGGGTCAATTAAGGTTCTAAAAGTTTAGTTAGCGCCTGATGACACCACGCAGAAGCCAAATACTATCTTCAACTTGGGAATGAAGAGTATCGGGATAACCAAAGTGTCACGCTAACGTAGCCATCATGTTGACCGTTTAGTTATACGTCTAACGGTCGCAATGATCTAATGCTGCTTACCTAAAAGGAAACCCAGATCCGGGTGTAGGATCCCCCACAAATAATACCCAAACAACCCTTAAAGATAAAGCATACAAGTCAAACAAAAAGCAATAAAAGTTATCTAGAAATCCCTAAGGCAATTCTCTCTTTTAATTCAAATTCCCCAGCAGAGTCGCCAGTTCTGTAACACGGTGAACTGACTTTGTAGGATTTTTGTATCCAAATGTGCGGATAGCAAGAGTCGCCACCGACTTTTATTTTTATCCAATTAAGGGAAGGTAAAAGTACAGAAAAAGACCTTCGTTTAGATTCTGAGTAAGGGAGAAGGTTATGAAAAGGGAAGGTATTAGCACCCCTTTCCATCCGCAGCTTATTCTACGGCTCTTAGTTGCTCTAGATCACTTTAAAATTTGCTTCTCGTGTGTTTGACAAAATGTTTTGAAAAGGCATTTCGCTTTGACTTTGTAATGACTCATGTAAGAATGTATACAAAGTGTTTGGAAATGTTTTGTTTTGAAAAGAGATTGAACTTTGAAAGAGTGTGTGTGAAAAGCATTTGGTAGAGCGAGCAACTAAAAGACTTATTTACCCACCTTAATTGGTCGCTTTTTTGTACTTCTACGCTCCTTTAGAATAGCGCTAGCCGCACCATTAGTTAGTAGGTAGCTCCATTCATTGGATGAGAGCGGACATTCAAGGGACATCGGATGGTCATAGAAAGCAACTTGTAGGAAGTATCCTAGCACATTCAAGGGACTATCATCATTTTCGAGGCGACAATCGAGGGTCAAGATCATGTATTCGGAGGCGCATCGTGGGTCTTATGATCTTTGTATCAAGGGACTATGATGTTTTGTTTGGAAGGCAACGGCTAGAATACCTCTACGCTCGAGGGACATGACCATTTTGAATTCAAAGGCAACGAGAGGATAACCCTAAGGGGTGCATGTGTGAAAAGTGCATTGATTTCGAATATGTTATCTTGAAGGTTAGTGGGCTATGTTCAATTTTAGTCTTGCCATACACGCCTAATTACTAGCAATTTATAGGTGCGGAAAGTAAATGCGAACGAAATGCGGAAAGTAAATGTCCTACGCTATTACAAGGCTTTGGGGCAGATACATAATTTAAAATGCGGAAAATAAAATCCTAAATTAAACTATTACATCCCATATACAGTTACATTATTGAAAAATAAAATGAAAACGAAAGAATCGTCTAAATCGGATTAACCTGTGAAACGAACGAGAAATCGGAAAATATGATGAAATCGAAATAAGAGAAAATGTTAGAAAAAATGCAATTTTTTTATATGAGAAAATTATTATATGCTGGAAATAAGATAAATATACTACAATAATTTTTTGGGATTTTTTAAATGCAATTTAGTAATTAAAAATGAATTTACAATGATTTAAATGCAAAATTACAAATAAAAATTAATATGCATGCAAAAATATATTTTTTAATTTTATAAATTAAATAAAGATTTTTAGAAAACACATGTAAAAGGAAAATATTTTTTGATGAATTTTTAATGCAGAAATAAAATGTGGAAATTAATTAAAATAGATGCAAAATATTAAAATATGGAAAATATGAAGAAAATTGAGTTTGGAAAAGAGAGAAAACCAAATGGTCCTGGGGAGAATCGAACCCAGGACCCTTGAGAGTATCAGTGCACAGGATGAGCCTTTACCACTACGCCAAGTGTCACTGCTTTGAAACCGAACGAGTGGATTTTCACACGCCGCTTTCCCATTGCCACGATCTCGCGCCATCCACATCTTCTTCGCTTTGAATTTCAAAAGTTAGCCGGTCTTCTTCGACGCTATAGGTCCCGCTACATGAAAAATCAAGCACAAGTAATATAAATGCATTGTAAATACATGGTTCGATTCCAGGCATCGTTCCGAGTTCATTGGTCATGGCCTCATGGTCCAATTTTTCCTGTTTGAAGGAACCCTAATTCGGAACCAAAAAACCTAGCCATGGTGGATTTCGATTTAGGTCACGAAAACGCAATCAAACTATGCAGAAAGTTTCAAACTTCATTCTAAACATGAAACAAACTACAAAACACGTTAAATATGCATGAATGTTTAAAATCGAATTTGGAAAAGTTTGACAAACCGAGTTCGGATTTCTCAATTCGGATGGTTTTGATGATGTAAGTATCGGATCGATTCGAATGGCACGAGGAACAAGATGGAATGCTCAAAATTGCTTGAAACCAACTAAATCCAAGGTCATTGTTGCTTGAGAGGCACGTTTTTGAGTTTAGGTTAGGTTTCTAAGGCAATTTTTTCGCCCTCTTTGATTGGTATGCATCGTATAAGATCGGATGGATTTGGGATCATTATTGGCAAGAATCAATCACCATTCAATGAAAATCAAATTTGATTTTTTGTATAAAATCAAATTTTCAAAACTTGATCAATTCCAATCCAATCTTGCCATTTTTGTCAAATTTCGAAATTTGCTGGACTTTGGTGAGTTTCTTGAATCTCAAGGAAGGAATAAAATCAATCTTTCAATTAATTTTGATTTTATAATTTATTTTAAAATTTAATTTGTATTTAAATGAATAAATTCAAAATTAAATAGAAAAATAAATCAAAAATTCAAGGCATTGGGCTTGGACATTCCTAATTGTATAAGGAATAAGTTTGGATGAAGAAAAAGCAAGCCCATTTGCAAAAAATTTGATTTTTAGAAGTATATCTCTTTGTGCATTCTTTCAAAATTGCCCAACTTGTGAATGGTGTATCTTGCTCAATTTTCCACATTTTTGAGTGTTCTTGGACTTTTTGGAAAGCTCTAAGATTCCTCTAACCAACATTTTTGGTCTCATCTCAATTGGAGTTACCATGCTCAATATATTTTCAAAGAAAAAAAGTTGACTTTTTGTTGACTTTGAAAATGACCTGTAATGTTTTGAGCTATACCTCTCAAATGAAGCATTTTTGGGACATTCTTGTGAGACATGAAGTTGTAGAGAATTGAATTTCCTTCAAAACAAGAGGTGGTGGAAAAATTCTCGAGAAAGTATGAGAACGTTATGATCACCAAAGTTCGCTTGACTTTTCACCTAGAAACCCTAATTTAGAAAGTTTGACTTTGAGCAAATCTTGAGTTTTCTTGATGAATCATGATCAACCCTTGATCAAATGATGAATGTAACTTCAAAATGAGGATGTTGACCAAAATTATGAAGTTTGACAGTATGTTGACCACGCTTGACTTTTTGTTCAATACAACCGATTTTCAACCATCCGAGCAATTGTCGAGGAAACTTGATCCGTGAAGCTTGAAACTTGACATTGAGAAACTTTGAAGCATATGAGGAGGCATGAAGATCATCGAGATGTTGGAAGTCCATCTTGACTTGAGAGATACCAAACCCTAACTTGGGTTGATTGTCTAGAGAGAGTTTGTCCGTCAACTCGAGGAACTTGAGTAGGGATGTATGAAATCTCTTGAGTAGATGGAGGGCAAATTTTGGGGTATGACATCCACCAGCTGACTGTGCCTTGACTTCTCCAAACAGCGACGCGTGTACACTCATGATCTCACGCTTTCAATCCATGACAACAAGTGATGATGGCGAGTGGTAAAAGCTCTTCCTGTGCAAAGATACTCTCCCATGTCCTGAGTTCGATCCTCACTGGCACCGGTTTTTCATCCTTTTTACAAACTTCATATTTTTAACTATTTTTCTTATTTTCTTATTTATTTAATATTTTTCATGCATTTTAATTAATTTCCACAATTTTTCTCATGCATTAAAAATTATCAAAATATTTTTTCCTTTTGCATTTATTTTCAGAAAATACTTATTTAATTTATAAAATTAAAAAAATATTACTTTGCATGCATATTTATTTTTATTCATAATTTACCATTTAAATCAATTTTAATTAGTTTTTAATTATTAAAATGCATTCAAAAAATCCCAAAAAATTATTTTAGCATATTTATGTTATTTTCAGCATGAAATATTTTTCTCATTCAAAAATTTGCATTTTTACTAACATTTTTCTCTTATTCGATTTCTCTCGTATTTTCCGATTTCTCATTCTCTTCCAGGTTATTCTGTTTCAGACGATTTCTTCTATCGTTTTATTTTTTTCAATAATGTAACTGCTCATGGGATGTAATAGTTTATGATCATGCATAAATTTCCCAGCCGAGATATAAGACCGGAGGAGGGTTTGTAGACATCCGGGACGGATCTCGGACTGTGGCTATGAGACGCTTATCCGACATAGTGTAATACGGTGAACTGACTTTGTGGATTTTTGTATCGCAAATGTGCGGATAGCAAGAGTCGCCACCGACTTTTATTTTTATCCAATTAAGGGAAGGTAAAAGTACAGAAAAAGACCTTCGTTTAGATTCTGAGTAAGGGAGAAGGTTATGAAAAGGGAAGGTATTAGCACCCCTTTCCATCCGCAGTTTATTCTACGGGCTCTTAGTTGCTCTAGATCACTTTAAAATTGTGCTTTCTGTGTGTTTGACAAAAATGTTTTGAAAGGCATTTCGCTTTGACTTTGTAATGACTCATGTAAGAATGTATACAAAGTGTTTGGAAATGTTTTTGTTTTGAAAAGAGATTGAACTTTGAAAAAGAGTGTGTGGTGTGAAAAGCATTTGGTAGAGCGAGCAACTAAAAGACTTATTTACCCACTCAGAATTGGTCGTTTTTTTGTACTTCTACGTTCCTTTTAGAATAGCGCTAGCCGTACCATTAGTTAGTAGGTAGCTCCATTCATTGGATGAGAGCGGGACATTCGAAGGGACATCGGATGGTCATAGAAAGCAACTTGTAGGAAGTATCCTAGCACATTCGAAGGGACTATCATCATTTTTCGTAGGCGACAATCGAGGGTCAAGATCATGTATTCGGAGGCGACATCGTGGGTCTTATGATCTTTGTATTGAAGGGACTATGATGTTTTGTTTGGAAGGCAACGGTGCTAGAATACCTCTACGTTCGAGGGACATGACCATTTTGAATTCGCAAAGGCAACGAGAGAGGATTACCCTAAGGGGTGCATGTGTGAAAAAGTGCATTGATTTCAGAATATGTTATCTTGAAGGTTAGTGGGCTATGTTCAATTTTAGTCTTGCCATACACGCCTAATTACTAGCAATTTATAGGGTGCGGAAAGTAAAATGCGGAACGTAAAATGCGGAAAGTAAATGTCCTACGCTATTACAAGGCTTTGGGGCAGATACATAATTTAAAATGCGGAAAATAAAATCCTAAATTAAACTATTACATCCCATATAAAGTTACATTATTGAAAAATAAAATGAAAACGGAAGAATCGTCTAAATCGGATTAACCTGTGAAACGAAAGAGAAATCGGAAAATATGATGAAATCGAAATAAGAGAAAATGTTAGAAAAAATGCAAGTTTTTATATGAGAAAATTATTACATGCTGGAAATAATATAAATATGTTAAAATAAATTTTTGGGATTTTTTAGATGCATTTTAATAATTAAAAATGAATTAAAAGTGATTTAAATGCAAAATTATGAATAAAAATAAATATGCATGCAAAAATGTATTTTTTAATTTTATAAATTAAATAAGGATTTTATGAAAATAATGTAAAAAGAAAATTAATTTTTGTTGATTTTTAGATGCAGAAATAAAATATGAAAAGAAATTAAAATAGTATGCAAATATTAAAATAAAAAAAAGAAAATAGGAAAATAGTTGAAAGTTTGAGAAAAGAAGCAAAACTGGGTCCTGATGGGGTTCGAACAGGGCACCCTTGAGAGTATCTTTGCACATGCCAAGCCTTAACCACTGGGACAGCGTGTCTTTGGTGTTTGAAAGACTGAAATCAATTGAATGTAAGTGTACACGCGTCAGGGATGTTTGAAAATCAGAGTCAGCACGCGTGGGCCCCGGTTGACTGGATGGACAAATCAGAACGCTTGCCTTCGCCACGCATGCCTCGCCGGATTCCTCAACGGTCAACGACGCCGGAGCCCTAGCTCCGGTCGTCTTCTCCGACCAAACGCGATCCAAAACCTGCAAAATAGAAGAGATAAACGAGAAAGGAAGACCCTACCCCCCTAAATCGAACCTTCTGAGTTCAATGGTACCATCGGTTTTGACTGAAACAACCTGTAGCTACCGGTTCGAACGAAACAGCTTAACTTGCCCTAATCATGGCAATATGCAATCCCGACGTTCAAGGTGTGAAACGATTGCCCAGATCGATCATGTGGAGCCTCAGGAACACAACCAAATCATTAGAATCGATTGAAACAAGCAGATAATAAAAGTGCAATTTCAAGAAAAAAATCGATTATGTATGCATGTATATAGCTTGATTCTGGATGGTTTGATTAATAATAAGAGTGTATACTTACTCAAACTTACCTTTAGAACACGATGGAATGGTTTGTTTGGACTGAAAGTGGCTGGAAATAAGAACACGATTTTCACAACTTTGAGAAAATTTTTGACAAAATAAGGGCTCTTTCTTGGGCTAGGGTTTCGTGTTGCTGGCTTGTGTACTTGCTAGGTATTTATAGAGAAAATTTGGATGGCAAAGAGAGTGAAAAAAGATTGAATAATCAATGTGCAAATATTTTCTCTTTAAAACAAATCAAATATTTGAAAAAAATCGATTTTCTCATGAATGTCATGGCTAGCACGAATTTGGTAAGGATCATGGGCTTTCTTGGTCTTTAAGGAAGATATAAATCCATTCCTTTGAAAAAGAATACTTAATTTTCATATTTTATATAATTTATTTTTTAATTAAATGTTATAAAATTCAAATATAAATCATAAAAATAGAAAATTACCAAGGCCAAGCATTTATGGGTCAAAAATCATGTCATGAACAAGTTTGGATCAAAAGATTATAGGCCCATTTGGAAAATTTTGCATTTTGACCAAAATGTCCTTTTGTGCAATTGTCCAAAATTGCCAAACTTCTGAATAGTGTATCTTGCTCAAGTTTTCACATTTTTGAATGTTCTTGGACTTTTTAGAAAGCTCTAAGAGTCCTCTAACCATCCCTTTTTGTCTCATCTCAATTGGAGTTACCATTCTCAATATATCTTCAAAACAAAAAGTTGACTTTTTGTTGACTTTGAAAATGACCTGTAATGTTTTGAGCTATACCTCTCAAATGAAGCATTTTTTGGACATTCTTGTGAGACATGAAGTTGTAGAGAATTGAATTTCCTTCAAAATAAGCTTTGGTGGGGAAATTTCTGAGAAAGTATGAAAAAGTTAGGATCAGTCAAAATTCAGTTGACTTTTCACCTAGAAACCCTAATTTAGAAAGTTTGACTTTTGAGCAAATCTTGAGTTTTCTTGATGAATCATGATCAACCCTTGATCAAATGATGAATGTAACTTCAAAATGAGGATGTTGACCAAAAATTATGAAGTTTGACTGTATGTTGACCATAGTTGACTTCTTGTCCAATACAACTGATTTTCAACCATCTGAGCAATTGTTTGAGGAAACTTGATCTGTGAAGCTTGAAACTTGACATGGAGAATCTTTGAAGCATATGAGGAGGCATGAAGACCATTGGAGATGTTGGAAATTCATCTTGACTTGAGAGATACCAAACCCTAGTTTGGGTTGATTGTCTAGAGAGAGTTTGTCCGATCAACTCGAGGAATCCTTGAGTATAGATGTATGAAATCTCTTGAGTAGATGGAGGGAAAATTTTGGGTATGACAGCTGCCCCTGCTCAATCTTCTTGTACTGGAGGGTTAGATTGACACGCTTGTCTTCGTGACTGGAGGTAGAAGATGATTGAACACCGAGTACACCGAAAATTTGCACTCGCGGGTCGATGATGCGGGATGAGCTTACGATGCCATTTGGAGAAGTCGGGAATGAGTCGACGTTAGACTCGATATCCGGAGGATTGTGGAAAGTGAGCCGCACGCTAGGCTCGCGACGCCTCGAAAGGAGAGGAGATGGGCTTAAGATGCCATCCGGAGGAAGTCGATGTTAGACTTCGTGTTCACTTTGAATGAAGTTATTGGTTTGCATTGATTTTAACCATATATGCAGATTCGAAAGTGAAGCAATCATTGACAAATAGTCGGAGATGGGCTTAAGATGCCATCCAAGGCAATCGAGTCGTACGAAGACGTAGTCGCTGATAATAAGGAATCGTAATAAAACTTGGCCGATTACTCGAGGGAGGTGTAGTTGGCAAAATGGGGATATCTTCCCTCTATGCATCGGTGTTGATCCATCGCCGTTATCGGAGGATAACCGTAGGCGGTCTTTCTGATGGTTTTCCGCCGATTCGGGCTTAACTCGACCACGGAGGAGGACAACCAAGGGCGGTCTTTCGATAGTTTTCCGCCGATTCGGGCTTAATCTCGACTTGTTAGCGTAAGGATCACACTGCTTTGGAGAAAACAAGAGGAACTTTGATAGAATATTGGTTAGTTTTATGCAAAGTATGATGCATGAAAGTGTATATGAATGACATATGCATGAATTATGACTTTATGAGTAATGTATGAATGATAGATGTTGTGGTATTTCAAAACATATCCATCTTGAAGAAGATGCGGATGTTTTTTGAGGATTCGACCGCTGGGAATCGAGTAGGTGAGAATCCCGCTTGAAGGAGAAGAAAGATATCTTGATTCCTCCGATGCACTATCCGACCAAGTCTTGGGCCTAGATATCGCTGAGGAAGGTAGAGATTTGAGAGGCTCGTTGTTGGAGATCTCATATATAGACCCCGCCGAGGAGAATCGGGAGGCGATCCGTTGGGGACCTTGTATGTAGATCCCGCCGAGGAAATTTAGGAGGCGCCCACTGGGATTCGAGTGTAGACTCGGAGAGCATTTGATAGTTGCCGGAGACCGGCCGGAGAGCAGAACCCGCCGTAACTTTGGCTGGGATGAAGATGTAGTTTCCTCCGATGCACTATCCGACCAAGTCTCGAGTCCGATACTGGGGAAAAAGAAGGGACCGAGAGATGTCCTTTGGGATAAATATCTCGTCGGGATGAAATGTTATTGTGAGACCGATGTAATATGATTTTAGTTGGTGGAATCACTGTCGGAGACTAACGTATACTCTGCTGGGGAAGGTTTGTAGGTAACACCTTTGTGGGGATCATGCTCTATGGGGGAATGTTTTTGGTGACTTTCGCCGTCGTCCCAATTCCCGGAGCCTGTAGTAAGCATTTTTGTATGTTCACTTTTCGTATGTTTGCGATTAGATTCTTATTGTCGAATGCGTATAATCATTCTAAGCAAACGTTGGACTTTATGCAAACAACAATAGTGAAAATTGTAAAGAGAAGGAACTTGCATTTATTTGAAATGTGGCGTATGGCCAAATAGTTTGTACAAAAGAAAGGTTAAAAGCTATGCGGAAACAATCTCGTTAAGTTCCAACTATGCTAGTACTCATATATTTCAACTATCTCATCTCCTTGCTGTCAGTAGAAAGTGAGTGAATTGATCTCTGCCATTTGAATCTTGAATGCTGATAGTAGTCTAGAAATAGGTGATCTGGATGAGACATAGTCGTACGCTTAAATCCCTAACTTTGCCTAGACCGCCTTTCGGTTTTCACCACCGATACCTTTTGCCCAAGCCGCTTTTCGTGTTTTCGACTTGCCGGTGTACATGTTTTGTATATATCCTTAACTTTTGCCCGAACCTTTTGGTTCGCCAGATGCCCTTATTTTTGCCTAGGTCACCGACCTAGCGGTCTCATTTATGCGTAGTATTTTTGACTATGTCCCGCTCACGTGGTGTGGGAAATCTTCACCATCCATGGTGCTAAGTATCATAGCTCACGAAAATACTGTCTTGACTACAAACGGTCCCTCGTAGGTGGAAGTCCATTTGCCCCTGGGATCACCTTGTGGAAGAATGATGTATTTGACTACTAGATCACCGACTTGGTAGACTCGGTGCTTGACCTTCTTGTTAAATGCTCTGATCATTCGTTTTTGATAGATCTGTCCATGGCAGATGGACGCGAGTCGTTTCTCATCAATCAAGTTAATCCGTCAAGGCGAGTCTCGACCCAATCGCTCGCCTAACTCGCCTCCTGGAGGACTCTGGTTGAGGGTATCTGAACCTCAATGGGTAAGACGGCTTCCATACCATATACGAGAGAGAAGGGGGTTGCCCCTGTGGACGTTCGTGCTGTAGTGCGATAACCATGAAGACAAAATGGTAACATCTGATGCCAATCTATGTAAGTCACTGTCATCTTCTGTATAATCTTCTTAATGTTCTTGTTGGCGGCTTCCATCGCGCCATTCATCTTAGGCCGATAAGGAGATGAATTGTGATGTTTGATCTTGAATCATGCGTAGTTCGGTGATCATCTTATTGTTGAGATTGGAACCATTATCTGATAATCCTTTCGGGAGTGCCATACCGACATATAAGATTATGTTTGATGAACCGAGCCACAACATTCTTGGTAACAGATGCGAATGAAGCTGCTTCTACCCACTTGGTAAAGTAATCGATTGCCACAAGGATGAAACGATGTCCATTGGAAGCTGTGGGCTTGATTTCTCTGATCATGTCAATGCCCCACATTGCAAAAGGCCAAGGAGAAGTTAAAACATTCAGAGGTACTGGGGGTAGGTGTACTTGGTCGGCATAAATCTGCACTTGTGACAAGATCGAGCATAGCGGTGACAATCAGCTTCCATGGTGGACCAATAGTAACCTGTTCTCAAAATCTTCTTAGCCATAGTGTGTCCACTGGAGTGGGTACCAAATGCGCCTTCGTAACTCTTCCATGATTCGCATTGCTTTTTCTCGTCTACACAATGAGTAAGCACAAGTCGTGGTTGCGCTTGTATAAGATGTCGCTGTCGAGAAAGAATTTGGATGCAAATCTTCTCATGAACTTCTTATCATTGATGATGCCCCTGGATATTCCCGAGTCTCAAGATACCTCTTCACGCCATAGTACCAAGGTTTCTCTTCAAGGCCAAGCTCATAACAATACCGTTCGTCAAACTTCTCAATGATGATCCGGGGAGCCTCGTTGTCCCATCTAACCTTGAACATAGATGACATAGTAGCCAATGCATCCGCCAACCGATTCTCTTCTCGAATGTGATCAAAAGTAATCTCTTCAAGTAGGGATCAAACTCGAACATGCTCGATACGAAATGAGATCGGATGCTTCGATCCCACTCGCCTTTAATCCGACCGATCACCAAAGTCGAGTCTCCATACACTTGCAAGAACTTGATTCTTAAGTCAATAGCTTTTGATACCCATGATGCACGCTCATATTCGCCATGTTGTTGGTGCAATCAAACAAAGTCTGGCGGTGAAAGGCGATGTCCGTCAGTAGGGATGTAATGATGGCGCTAATGCCGCTGCAAGGCGCTTTGAGGCTCCATCAAAACCATAGTCCATCGGGATCCTTGCTCGTGTCCTTCGTCCGGCCTCGGTTCTTCACAATCGCGACTAGTAAAACATCTTCATCTCGAAATTAACCGCATAGATCGATAGTCATCTACGGCTTGATGAGCCAAATGATAGGCTACTACACTTCCTTTGATTGCTTTCTCGAGAAGTGTATTGATGTCATACTCGTGATCATTTTCCATCTTGCTATTCTTCCGAGAGAGTGGTTTCTCAAATATGTATTTTATCGGATCCATCTTGAAATCAACAAGGTAGTGTGAGTCAACATATACTGCCTTAGTCGGCGAGCAGCCCAAGCCAAAGCTTGCAAGTTTTCTCGTGTGAGTATCTTGTTTCACGGTAAACGCTTTTGCTAAGGTAGTATATCGCATGCTCTTTCGACTGACTCGCCATGTTGCCCCAACACACACCCCATTGAGTTCTCTAACACCGCCAAGTACATGATAAGAGGTCTTCCTTCGGGCGGCATCGATAGAGGATTCTAGGTACTCCTTGATTTTGTCAAAAGCGATCCGCAATCGCTGCTCCATTCTACCACTTGATCTTTCTTCAGTAACTTGAAGATTGGCTCACAAGTAGCAGTCAGGTGTGCAATGAATCTGGCAATGTAGTTCAATCAGCCCAAGAAACCTCTGACTTCCTTCTCTGTACGGGGCGCTGGCATCTCTTGAATGGCTCTAACCTTGGCGAGGTCAAACTCAATACCTTTATTACTGACGACAAACCCTAGGAGTTTTCCAGATCTAACTCCAAAGGTGCACTTGTTAGGATTAAGGCTCAACTCACTTCTTCAACTGGTCAACGCCGCAAATGATCAAGATGTTCTTCTTCACCTGATCGAGCTATCATGTCGCCGACGAGACCTCTATCTCGTGATGAATCATGTCATGAAATAATGTTACCATAGCATCGAGAAGTGGCGCCGGTTTCATCCGAACGGCATAACCTTGTAGCGTAGTGCCCCACCGTAACAAAAGTAGTCTTCCATGTCTTCGAGCCATTTTAATCTGATTGTAACCGGAGAAACCATCCATGAAGGAGAAAACCTTATGTTAAGCCGTGTTGTCAACCGTAACATCAATATGAGGGAGTGGAAAATCGCCTTTTCTGACTTGTTCAAATCTCGTAATCCACACACATTCGTATTTTACCATCCTTCTTAGGTGCACCACGCTTGCAACCCATCGTGATAGGAAGTAACCTAAGAAACCAGCGTTGAACCGCTTCATAACTTCGCTTTAATCTTCTCTCGACATCTCGTGACGATGCGATTTAACCTTCCGCTTTCACCGAGAAACCCTTCTTTGTCGGCAATCTGTACCACAATATCAATGTCTAAACCAGCATGTCTTCGTATGACCAAGCAAAACCTCAACATAGTCTCGTAGCATCCGTACCAATCTTTCTTTGACATCGCTCTCAAGACCGCTCCTACCTTGATCTCTTTTCTGCCTTCATTAGTACCCAAATTCACAACCTCAACTCGCTTTCGTGGTCAGATAACTCGCTTCTTCTTGCTATAGCAACCGCAAGTTCTCCACTTCACAATTTCTTTCGCTTCGACTTGGTAGATCGGATTATCAAGTCATATTTAGCAATAGCATAGTATTAAACTAGATTCGGAGTGATTCGCAGTGGGTGTGTAAGAAACACATAGCTTTTGAAGGGTGATAAAGTAAAAGAAAGAAAACAAACAATTGAATGCAAAAGTCCAACGATTTATTGAATGAAAATACGCAAACGAGATAATAACCTCGAACGAGCCATGATGCCCCGCAAGGCACTAGGCTTTCAAAGTTTATTGTTCAAAACATAAAGAAATAAAAGCAAAGCAAAACAAGAGCAATTACTCCCGACTAAAGGAGATTGGTATGACGCCTTCGCCTTCCAATTGCCGAGCCCATGATCCGAGTTGGAAGATCCACTTGCCGATGTCAAAACCGTTGTCGCCGCCTTCTATAGCATGGATTCCACTGCCATGCGGAAGTTGGCGCACGCTGCGGGCGATCATCTTCCGACCTTGATGGTGAAGCCTAAACCAGCCTTGTCGATTTGAAAGGAAGATCGGGAGTCGACCCCAAACAAGACTACCTTCTTCAATGCAGTTGAGCATCTTTCACGAGGCCATCCTAGGCGGAACTTGTGTAACTTCAGAGGTGTGGAGAGTCAACAGCATGACTGGGATTGTTTCAAACGCTGACAGTGGAGTCTCAAAGAATTCACCTTCCATCTCGAGATATCGAATGACTATAGATGATCGACCATATACTCCTCTTCACCACACACGTAACAACCTTCCTTTCACCGGCACTTCAGCCGATGTAAGGTAGAGGTAGTACCGCCCCTGTATCCAAGGGCGTCCGAGTAGGTAAGAGTAAGCGGACGGATGTCCATGACAAAGAAAGTAGATTCGAAAGTCCGGGAACCGACTTTAACAGTGAGTGAGCTCTCCAAGCACCGTCCGCTTAGAACCATCAAAAGCTCACAATAATGTCACCGGTCTCGTAACCAACCCTTCGACATCAAGCCGATCAAAAGCATCTTCGAAGGATATTCAGAGCGTAACCGTATCCACCAAAACATGAGATAAGGTAGTACCTTGCATTCAATGTAGATGTGCAAGGCTTTGTTGTGTTTCTTTCCATAGAGTCAAATCAACATCGAGAAGCCTAGGTTGGTTGGCAGCCAGCTAGCAATACAAACTTCAAACCGGTCGGTGGTAGTGTCTTGGCACATGAGCATTCTTCTAAACTTCACCAAGGCGTTAACATGAGCCTCTGAGCACAAGAGAGTGAGCAAGCATGGAGATTTTGGACGAGTCTGCCCCAACTGCTCCACAACATTGTAGTCACTCTTCTTGATAATCTTCTAATTTCCTCCATTTCTCGCTTGAGGTGTCTTTAGTAACTTCCTTTGGTACGTCCCGCCGAAAGTGATGAGTCACCGTTCTTTCCTCTAGCTGGGGAACCGTTGAATAGCCGGAATGCGAGTGGAGTCGCAGTGTCTTTTGGAGGAGAGATATCCGGGAGAATACTCTTCCGCTCGTCACCTTATCGATCCGTGATGTTGTCGATGTCAGGAATGGTAGCTTCAATTGTAAGATCTTCAATGGTCAGAGGGTCTTGCTTGACACCATGATAGTAAACATCAACTCCATAATTCCAAGGAATAGCTTTGTCAGAAGAATATGGAACTGGTCTTGGAGAAGTGATAATGAGAGGTGCCACTCTAGGCACAGAATTAGCAGAGGAAATCCTTATCGTGTTAAGATCAGCATAGTCTTCTGGGAAATCGTCACCCCATCTAGTCGCCTTAACATCTTCAATAGGAATCTTGTAGCTATCAGGAACAATGTACTTCACCATGTAATCATACTTTCCACTTGGCTGTCCCAAGGTATCCCACACAGATGGTACTGTTTCATTCGCATCTTCGATCTTCAATTTAGACATTTCTTCACACAACTTCTTCACAGGTGGTTTCAGAAATAGTATCTCATGGTTGTCCATCATGCACTGAACACGTCTTCTCAACCAAGGGCAGCCATCAGGCGCAGATGGGCACCAACGACAATCTTCTGGGCATCCTGGATTGACACCGGCTTGCAACAAATTCTTCTTAACAGTCATCAGAGGAATGGTCAAGTCATCTATGTTGAAAACATAAGTATCCTCACCAACAGCATTGGAACTTTTTTCATGGTTAGGCATAGGCGCATTGATCACATTCGGAGTCTCAACAGGAGGATCAAACTCAATCTGCTTAGCTTCAATCATATCTTGAATTTTGTTCTTCAGAGCCCAACAATCATCAGTACTATGTCCTGGGCTATTGGAGTGGTAAGCACACTTAGCATTAGGATTGTATCTCGGCGAGGAAGTATTGACATTCTGAGGAGGATCCCTCAAGGTAATCAGCTCTGCGTTCAACATGTGTTGCAAGGCTCATGACAATGGCATGTTGATTCGAATCTGCCTCGTGGCGCTCGTTACGCGTGTTGTCTCACCGAGGTTGTATCGATGTAGGATCGAGATCACAACTGCCCCTACAGATGATTGAGCACGTCGGTCTTGGCTCGCTTTTCTCCACCATACACGATTAGCTTCTTTCTTACCACCAAAAGATCTTTTCGCAAAGATTTAAGATGTCTACTCGAATCTTCCCACTTTTGATACCAAATATACGTCATTAATATCACCGGTAACCGCTGAAGAGTTTCCAATGAGATGATTGAAGAATGGGCCTGTTAGTGTCCCCATGAACATATCAACCAACTCCCTATTGGACAAGGGTGGTTGAACTCTGCCTGCTAAATCTTTCCATTTCTGAGCATACTCTTTGAACTTCTCATCACGACCCATAGACATGCTTTGTAGTTGCATGCAGTGGGTGTCAATTCAAGATTGTACTACGTCTGTCAGAAAGCATCCGCTAAGTCACTCCAGGTACGGATACGGTCATTCTCTAGCTGATAGTACCACTCTAACTGAGTTCCGGACAAGCTCTCTTGAAAATAATGCATCCACAACTTTCTGTCATCAGTGTGGGGATTGATCTTCTGAACGTAAGACTTCAAATGCAGCTTAGGGCAAGACATGCCATCATACTTGGCAAAAGTTGGAACTTTGAATTTGGGAGGAATCACAACACCAGGAACAAGGCTCAGATCATCAAAATTCAGCCCGGACATCTTCAGGTTTTCCACAGCATTCAGACGATCTTCAAGTTGCTTGTACTTATCATCTTCATTAGAGTATTGGCCATCATCATAGTCTTTTTCAGGCTCATGCTGACTGCCTTCGTCATCACCCTTGACACTCCCCTCAGTCTTGATACTTCCTTCAGAGAGCTCTATCCGACTGACCCTCTTAGGACCATCTTTGTAGCGTCTTCCCATGTTGAGGAGACCAACAACCTTCTTCTTTCTGTTGATGAGCTTCTTCAGATCCTCTTGGCCTTGGACCAAGCTAGTGAACATCTACCAAACCGAGCATCTCGAGCTTGAGATCTTTGACAACTGCTCAAGAGCCATTTCTGCTAAAATAAATAGCGAGTAAATGAGAAAACCAATCTCCAATGTACCTGTGATGCAATGTTATGCTATGATATGCAATGTTTATGCGAATGCAATGCAATGTTTTCAAGGACCTTAGAGATTTAAATTTGTTAAACAAGCAAGAACAAACATTTATTAGTACTCTTCTCATTATTCTTTTTCTTTTTTTTAAGTACAAGAGACAGTTCAAAACAATAATAAAGGAAAAGCATAAAAAATCCGAAAGCTCTAAGTCTCCCATGGGCGCTTCCTCTTGGTGCCGAGGTAGGCGTTGATGCTTCGCTCCTCGCGAAGTAGCTTGGTCAATTATAGCACTTTCTTCTCACTTGCATAGCATTGAGCTTCAAAGGTATCCCTCTCTTCTTTAAGCTGAATCCAGGATCTCTTCAAGTCTTCAAAATCAGTAGGCATGTCGGGATGGAGAATAGTATAGGGTACGTCACTTATAGCAACAGGTTCCATAATTACTGGTAGAACAGGCGTGAATGACATCATGAGGTTTTGAGCTCGAGCTCGCACCCATTTGAGGTAAGGTTCCCAAGGAATGGGATTTTGGTGCCCCAAAGTCTTGGTATCGCTTCTTTACCATGCCCCAAGCGTATGAACCTTCGCGTAATTTGGAGATCGTGATTGTAATCGAACACAATATCTTGGAGAAGCATATCATGTGGACCATCTTTCGAGCAAAACCAAACCGACGAGAGCTAGAGAAGGGTTGTAAGTAATACCTCCCTTATACCAAGTAGCGGTACATTAGGGAATTCTCCACAACGCCGATGAATGTGAAGTCCTTTTGAGAGAAAAGACTCCAACGGATATCCGAATGAGAGAGTGACATCAATCTTGAGACCATCTCAACCTTTGTTCATTCTTCAAACTCGTGGAGGAAGGTGCGAAATAAACCACCTTGAAAGTAACGGATACAACACATGAGAGTTCCTTGTCTCTTAGTAGTACGAGTGTGGAGAGAATGTAGGATGTCTCCAAGTAAAGTAGGCACAGATTGGGTAAGAAACAATTTGATGGCATTGATATCTATGAATTGATCCGAGTTAGGAAATAGAACCAAACCATAGATTAACAAGGCCACAATGTCTTCGAATGCATGGAAACTCATAACTTTGAGGAATTCTCGGGCTTTCTTAATTAAGAACTTGGAAAGTAAACCCTTAACTCCACTTCTAGTTTCCCAATTGGCTTCAATTTCTGAGTGCTTAAGATGTAAGACTGATGCAATGTCTTCGTACTTAGGAACCTTTTCTAAACCGGTGAATGGCATTTGGTCAAGAATAGGTATCCCAAGCATCTTAGAGAACTCTTCCAAGGTAGGAACCAACTGATAATCTGGGAATGTAAAGCAATGGTGTTTCGGATCGAAGAACTGGAATAGGACATGCATCATATCTTCTTCAAAACCGGAGATAACTAAGTCAAGTAGATAACCATGTGTTTTGATGAACTGAGCATCGTCGGGAATTTCTGAAACCAATTCTTTGAGCTGAGAAGGTATACCCATGAAGTTGATTCGGATAGTCTTTCTAGAAGCCATAATTCCCTACAAAACAGAGCAAAGATAAATCCCTAGGTCCTTGAAATAGTTAGAAATGATATGCAATGCGAATGATGTCATGATGTCATGTTTGGCACACACAAGCAATTCACACAATGAGCCTAGGTT
Source organism: Vicia sativa (assembly GCA_021764765.1). Lineage (NCBI taxonomy): Eukaryota > Viridiplantae > Streptophyta > Magnoliopsida > Fabales > Fabaceae > Vicia > Vicia sativa. Next base: position 31,328,158 of record CM038796.1, on the reverse strand, counting down.
TAAGGCTTGCATGAGGTATAGGTGATTACCCCATCAAAAGTTTGAGTTGGTTCATCCTGTCCTATAATAGTAACCGGGTTCTAGGAATCTCACATCATCGATCTTTCTCGTAGGCGTTTATTTCAATACGACTACCAAGTGGTCGACCGAAAATATCCCAAAAGTCTGATCTCAATGAGCGTAGCATCGAGTATCAACCAACCTTAGTCTGTACCAAAGCCGGCCATCTCACTACGTTCTAATGGCTATGATGGGTCAATTAAGGTTCTAAAAGTTTAGTTAGCGCTTGATGACACCACGCAGAAGCCAAATACTATCTTCAACTTGGGAATGAAGAGTATCGGGATAACCAAAGTGTCACGCTAACGTAGCCATCATGTTGACCGTTTAGTTATACGTCTAGCGGTCGCGATGATTTATTGCTACTTACCTAAAAGGAAACCCGGATCCGAGTGTAGGATCCCCCACAAATATAATACCCAAGCAACCCTTTAAAGATAAAGCATACAAGTCAAACAAAAAGCGATAAAAGTTATCTAGAAATCCCTAAGGCAATTCTCTCTTTTTAGGGTGCTTCCCCAGCAGAGTCGCCAGTTTTGTAATACGGTGAACTGACTTTGTAGATTTTTGTATCGCAAATGTGCTGATAGCAAGAGTCGCCACCGACTTTTATTTTTATCCAATCAAGGGAAGGTAAAAGTACAGAAAAAGACCTTCGTTTAGATTCTGAGTTCGGGAGAATGGTTATGAAAAGGGAAGGTATTAGCACCCCTTTCCATCCGTAGTTATCTACGGGCTCTTAGTTGCTCTAGATCACTTTAAAAATTGCTTTCTGTGTGTTTGAAAAATGTTTTGAAAAAGGCATTTCGCTTTGACTTTGTAATGACTCATGTAGGAGTGTATACAAAGTGTTCTAAATGTTTCGCTTTGAAAAGAGTTTTGAATTTTGACAAAGTGTGTGGTGTGAAAAGCATTTGGTAGAGCAAACAACTAAAAGACTTATTACCCACTCTAATTGGTCGTTTCATTCTAATTCCTTTAGAATAGTGCTAGCCTTACCATTAGTTAGTAGGTAGCTCCATTCGTGGATGTATACGGACATCTGGGACGCGGATGGTCATAGAAGGCAACTGTAGGAAGTATCCTACATTCAAGGGACTATCATCATTTTTCGTAGGCGACAATCGAGGGTCAAGATCATGTATTCGGAGGCGACATCGTGGGTCTTATGATCTTTGTATCAAGGGACTATGATGATTTGTTTCAGAGGCAACGGTAGAATACCTCTACGCTCGAGGGACATGACCATTTGAATTCAGAAGGCAACGAGAGAATTACCCTGGGTGCATGTGTGAAGAAGTGTGTTGATTTCATATATTTTATCTTAGTGGGCTAAGTTCATTATTATCTTGCCATACACGCCTAGTTACTAGCAATTGATAAGGTGCGGAAAGTAAAATGCGGAATGTAAAGATGCGAAAGGTAAATCCCACGCTATTACATGGCTTTGGGGCGTATAGATAATTTAAGATGCGGAAAATAAAGACCTAATTTAAACTATTACATCCCATATACATTACATTATTGGAAAAATGAAAACGGTAAAGAAACGTCTGCGGAATAACCCGTGAAACGATAAGAAATCTAAAATATGATGAAATCGAAATAAGAGAAAATGTTAGAAAATGCAAGTTTTTATATGAGAAAATTATTACATGCTGAAATAATATAAATATGTTAAAATAAATTTTGGGATTTTTAGATGCATTTTAATAATTAAAATGAATTAAAAGTGATTTAAATGCAAAATTATGAATAAAATAAATATGCATGCAAAATGTATTTTTTAATTTTATAAATTAAATAAGGATTTTATGAAAATAATGTAAAAGAAAATTAATTTTGATGATTTTTAGATGCGTAAATAAAATATGAAAAGAAATTAAAATAGTATGCAAATATTAAAATAAAAAAAAGAAAATAGGAAAATAGTTGAAAAGTTGAAAGTTTGAGAAAAGAAGCAAAACTGGGTCCCGATGGGGTTCGAATCAGGGACCCTTGAGAGTATCTTTGCACATGCCAAGCCTTAACCATCGACAACGTGTCTTTGGTGTTTGAAAGATCAAATCAATTGAATGTAAGTGTACACGCCGTGATGTTTGAAAATCGAGTCCAGACGCTGGGCTTTGCTGATCGGATGGACAAATCGAACGCCACGCCACGATGCTCGCGGATTCTCATCGGTCAACGACGCCGAGTTCTAGCTCCGGCCTCCGACCAAACGCGATCCAAAACCTGCAAAATAGAAGAGATAAACGAGAAAGGAAGACCCTACCCCCCTAAATCGAACCTTCTGAGTTCAATGGTACCATCGGTTTTGACTGAAACAACCTGTAGCTACCGGTTCGAACGAAACTGCTTAACTTGCCCTAATCATGGCAATATGCAATCCCGACGTTCAAGGTGTGAAACGATTGCCCAGATCGATCATGTGGAGCCTCAGGAACACAACCAAATCATTAGAATCGATTGAAACAAGCAGATAATAAAAGTGCAATTTCAAGAAAAAAATCGATTATGTATGCATGTATATAGCTTGATTCTGGATGGTTTGATTAATAATAAGAGTGTATACTTACTCAAACTTACCTTTAGAACACGATGGAATGGTTTGTTTGGACTGAAAGTGGCTGGAAATAAGAACACGATTTTCACAACTTTGAGAAAATTTTTGACAAAATAAGGGCTCTTTCTTGGGCTAGGGTTTCGTGTTGCTGGCTTGTGTACTTGCTAGGTATTTATAGAGAAAATTTGGATGGCAAAGAGAGTGAAAAAAGATTGAATAATCAATGTGCAAATATTTTCTCTTTAAAACAAATCAAATATTTGAAAAAAATCGATTTTCTCATGAATGTCATGGCTAGCACGAATTTGGTAAGGATCATGGGCTTTCTTGGTCTTTAAGGAAGATATAAATCCATTCCTTTGAAAAAGAATACTTAATTTTCATATTTTATATAATTTATTTTTTAATTAAATGTTATAAAATTCAAATATAAATCATAAAAATAGAAAATTACCAAGGCCAAGCATTTATGGGTCAAAAATCATGTCATGAACAAGTTTGGATCAAAAGATTATAGGCCCATTTGGAAAATTTTGCATTTTGACCAAAATGTCCTTTTGTGCAATTGTCCAAAATTGCCAAACTTCTGAATAGTGTATCTTGCTCAAGTTTTCACATTTTTGAATGTTCTTGGACTTTTTAGAAAGCTCTAAGAGTCCTCTAACCATCCCTTTTTGTCTCATCTCAATTGGAGTTACCATTCTCAATATATCTTCAAAACAAAAAGTTGACTTTTTGTTGACTTTGAAAATGACCTGTAATGTTTTGAGCTATACCTCTCAAATGAAGCATTTTTTGGACATTCTTGTGAGACATGAAGTTGTAGAGAATTGAATTTCCTTCAAAATAAGCTTTGGTGGGGAAATTTCTGAGAAAGTATGAAAAAGTTAGGATCAGTCAAAATTCAGTTGACTTTTCACCTAGAAACCCTAATTTAGAAAGTTTGACTTTTGAGCAAATCTTGAGTTTTCTTGATGAATCATGATCAACCCTTGATCAAATGATGAATGTAACTTCAAAATGAGGATTTTGACCAAAAATTATGAAGTTTGACTGTATGTTGACCACAGTTGACTATTTGTCCAATACAACTGATTTTCAACCATTTGAGCAATTGTCTGAGGAAACTTGATCTGTGAAGCTTGAAACTTGACATGGAGAATCTTTGAAGAATATGAGGAGGCATGAAGACCATTGGAGATGTTGGAAATTCATCTTGAGTTGAGAGATACCAAACCCTAGTTTGGGTTGATTGTCTAGGAGAGAGTTTGTCTGATCAACTCTTGAGGAATCCTTGAGTATAGATGTATGAAATCTCTTGAGTAGATGGAGGGAAAATTTTGGGGTATGACACATAGTTCCCGGAATTCGGATAAGAAACCGGGTCAACCCCGGGATATGATCCGGACCTCTATCCGGGCTAGGAGGGTTGGATTGGTCTCTGTTACGCTATTTATGGCCTGCTACTGACGCTACGAATCATTAAGTAACGGCTTCATGTATTAAATGGACGGGTGCATCATTATGATCATTAGTGATGGCAATGCTATAAAAAGAGGCCTTAGGGCCATGGGAAAGGGATCATTCTCTCATTCCCTCTCTAAACTACACACTAAAGAGGGGATATCTACTCCATCTATAAGGGCTCCCAACAGCGGGGTAAGCTAGACCGATAGCTTGGAGGCTATGCGTCCTTCGTATGAGCCTCCGAATCCCTTAAAGATTAAATATATAGTTTTTCCTGCAAGAACATTGGCGCCCACCATGGGGCCTCAGTGAAACTATTCCTAGGCCACACCAGCTACTTAGAAATCCGACCTCTTATGACTATGATGTCAATTTCATTTAACATTGTTGTTCCACCTACCAATTACCACAAATGTTCCTTAGTAGAATGAATTTTATGTGATTTCATATTCTAACCCACTGTATTCCTCACTCATGCAGTACGGGTGGCAATTCAAGGGCGAGTTTAGTGTAAATGCTACGGGCACATCCATAGTTGTCATTGGCAACTCCATTTGGCGCACGTGTTCAAGAATCGGATCAGAAATCCCTGATCGGTGATGAGATTTAACGTTCCCTTCGGATCCTTGATTCGCTGAGAGCGGATACAAGTCGTCAAAGCTTACGATCCAAATAATAGCATGTCGGAACCCGGCACGTATCGGTTTAGCTCGAGAATCAACCGAGGTTTCATCGCCCGGCAATGTGGTGGATCCGAAATCGATTCGACAGATTGTTCGGGTTCGGCTTTGGGTCATGAAGGCTATCCATCGAGACGCAAGAATGTTAGGGACTTGCCGATTCGCACCGTGTCAAATTACGCTAGATAAAATCCTCAACAAATTTCATCGACGGCCACTGATATCGTGAACTGCTGTTTGCAAAAAAGATAAGTAATGTAATCGAATTTATGGTCTTAGCATTAATTGATTTGTAACTATTATGTGGTTATGTTTTCATTGCTAATTATTGCTTTAAACCGTTATTATGGATCCAGAGCGTGTCTAATTGGGTTCTCTGTTAATGCCACTAATTGATGGAGATGAGGGCTGTTAGAAATGTGCAAACACTATGATCCTGAGGTTGATAGAACAAAGAAAATTGTAAGAACTTGCTTCCGGACTGCTAAATGGAATCGGTCTTGCTAAAAGAGCTTCATTTAAACTGGCGTTGATACATAGAACTTATAAACAACAGTAGCTTTCCAAAGGGTACGAAGTTATGAGCTGAAATCATTGACAAGGCCCGTTCCCGAGGATCCCAACACCAGCGACGACGGAACAAATCGGGGGCTGATGAGCTTTTTCCGTTTCAGATTACCCAAGTTGAGCCGACGGTCTCGCAGCGATAAGTTATTCGACATCGCTTATGTTGAGATAACTTATACATAGCCTGTGATTCACCACCAATTTTGGCGTGATTGATCCGTCTGTTTCTGGCCCTGAAAGATTGGGAAAGATAAGCATGCTGAAGTAACCGGTTTGTCCACTCTGTTTGAACAACTCAAGCTTAATTCGTGACACGCTTCCGCATCGCTTATGAATGGATTCATCTCAAGTGGTCCCAATAAAGGAGACTTGCTTGCAACTCAATCTCCGAGATTAAAACCATCGAGCACAACGCAAAGATAAGTAGCGATATTCACTTATGTCTATTTAAACTAATTAATGTTTTGTGCTTCTAAACGTATATATGCCCTTCTTCGTGATTGTGCCTTGATTTCTTATTATAGTAGACATTAACGTTACGGAAAGAATAGTCAATTCTAAATAATGGAAAAGCATGATCCATTATGTGATATCAGATATACCGCAACCAAGATGTTGCAAGAGAAATTGGATATCTAATGTAAGGCAACCCGATATCGGCGACCAAAGATTGAAATGCTACCGGATCATATCGCTTGAACCAAGATTAAAAGCCATGCCGACAAAAGCACATCAAGTGATGAGAAAAGGTATACAACTAAAGAGGAAATGAGAATGAGCGGATCGAGTTATCACGGTCCGAGGATGGAAGGCTTTGTGTTGAGGATGATACGCTTAGAGATTTACAATATAACACATCAGCACCGCTTATTCCAAATCGAATGATTGGAGATTCGCTGCTTCCGACCATCCAAAGATGTTTTAAAAGCTTGAAAGCAACAGACATCGCTCAATTTTGATATTATAGCCGCAAGAAGCCAAAGTTTATAATCTCCAAGAAGGACAATATTTTTTCCTGATATGAAGTCTGGCTTCCATTTGAAGATGATAAAAACAACCCAATAAAAGATAAGTCTTTATATGTTTATTCATAGTTTATGGTTATAAATGTTTTTCAGAGCAATCATATATTTTTATGATAAATTATCTTATCAAAATAGAGGTGACTTTGCATGTATAGATTTATAGTTTAAGCTTAAAGTTTCCTCTCGCAAAATAGATGTCCGTAATATGTTATCAGAGGATAATAGATTAGTAGTATTATCTACCAGCCATGTCTAAAATACATTCAACACATTTAGTTTAGCAGAAGAAATGAATCAGGATCATTATTGCAAACTGGTTTCGTTAAAGCAAATGATGTTACATCTCATTAATTTATATACTTTGTGAAACACAATTATATTGTCCGACGCCTCTCATAGGATAATCTAATATGCTCGTGCATAAACCAAACGCTCAAGATTGGCTACACAAAGACATTAGTGGTTCACAATGGCCAAATTCTTATTGTTTCTTTTAAACGAAGTTAATTTAACGGACATGGTTAATTGTATAGTCGCCAAAATAGAACAAATTGTGACAAACCGCAAACATAGGAAATAAATCTGAAGCATGCATTTATCGAATAATATGGAGAAATCAATATCCCTAACATATTCATATACTACTATTACGCTGTGGTTACGCTGTGGTTATGTTGCTTGATTGCTATTATTCAATTTCATATATTGTCTCTTACTGTATTGAAATTCATTTTGATTCACGGTGTTGTTCACTTGTCTGTTGAATGTTTTACAATGTAGCATCCAGGATGACAACAACTGCATTAGACTGAGTCAATAGGACAAATGGATAATTGTTCGGGTCGGTTGGATTCCGTGACGACATTGAAAAGCTACTGAAAAGCCATACAAGCAGGAATCAATCTTTAATGCAACGTAGGAGTGGATTCGAGATTCACGGATTCTCAATATGGTGCGTGAAAACAATGCAAACACCACCGACTCGCCAATATAAGGATACACATAAAAAGTAACATGTACCCGACGTAAGTACTCGAGAAGCAAACGACAAAGTTGAGTCATCCTTAACCGGGATAGTTCTGTATCAAAGCGTTTCATCTTATTCCAAACAAGGCTTCACGCTTCGGGGGCTCATATAGCCATCCCGATCAAAAATGATAGAAGAAAAGACAGCAGAAAGTCGGGCAGATGGGATAATTACAATATTGTTTAAAATACCATTATGTAAAGGTGTCGTCTTGCTCTCCTATGTGGGCGAAGAGACATCTTGGAATTAATTATAGTTTGTAAAAACTAAATAGGATGTAACGGATAAAAGTGCTCGCACCACAAGACTCCGGATATGCGGGAATCAAAGGCTTGGCGACATATCGCTAAGCTCGGTCTATGATCGCCTTCTTCGCCACGGGAAGGCTCTTTCCTACGCGGAATACTCCTTGGTCAACCTCGCTAGAGGCTCGAACCCATTGGCGACGCATCGCTAAGCTCGGTCTATGATCGCCTTTCACCACGGAAAGGCTCGCTCCTATGCGGAATACCTTGGTCAACCTCGCAGAGGCTCGAACCAACCCATTGGCGACGCATCGCTAAGCTCGGTCTATGATCGCCTTTTCACGGAAAGGCCTGCCTATGCGGAATACGCTTGGTCAACCTCGCAGAGGCTCAACCCATTGGCGACGATCGCTAAGCTCGGTCTTTGATCGCTCTTCACCACGGAAAGGCTCGCTTCCTATGCGGAATACTCCTTGGTCAACCTCGCCAGAGGCTCGAACCCATTGGCGACGCATCGCTAAGCTCGGTCTATGATCGCCTTCACCGTAGCTTGTTCCTATGCGGAATACTCCTGGTCAACCTCGCCAGAGGCTCGAACCCATTGGCGACGTGCATCGCTAAGCTCGGTCTATGATCGCTTCACCACGGAAAGGCTCCTCCTACCTAACAACCTCCTCGTAACCCTCGCCGGACTATGATTCCGCTCGATCAACTCCTTGTGGTTACACCTATAATTTCTTCAAACGCCCAGAGCATCGGTCCTATCTCGATCAACTCCTAGTGGCGCTGAAGCCTCAGTGAGCTACCAAGAGCTCGATTCCGTCTCGATTTACTCTTAGTGGCATTGAAACTCGAGATTCATCACACGTAGCTATGGTCCTAACTCGATCAACTTAGTGGCGTTGAAACCTCTAATTCAGCCACCGGGGGCTCTATATCTAACACGTAAAAGCGGTAAAACTAGTGGTGTCATGAAGTTGTTATGTGCTGGAAAAGCCAATATAGCGCTGATGCATCATGCGACTTGGGATGGTCTTGTTAAGCTAAGTCTTACTACCAATGGCCCGACAAAGTTCTCGAGCCCACTGACTAAAACGAAGTGTTATGCTTGGGTTAAACCGAGTATCGATTCAATGACGAGGATAGGAATACATTGGCGTTGTGAACAAATTATTACGTACTCATCCAAGCCATCATAGTAGTTGTTTGCTATGCCCTATGGCTTGGGGATAGTATAAACATAAAATCGCTCATGAGCAACCTTAAAAGCTCGTCTGCGATTGCATGTAAGGCGGGGCCTTAATTGATTTCACAAACATTTTCATCAAAGCCTTGACCAAGATACTCGGGGCTAGTCTGTCTATATCTTATCGCCCGAGCCGAGATGTGAGGTCGAAGGAATTTTTATCCCTACCAAGGCCCCGATCCGGCCCGCTAAAAAACAAGCGAAGCATACCGGAGCCATCGATTCGCGACGTGCATGAACATTTAAAAACCTCAAAAGCGAAGAATGGTAAACCACCGTGTGTAAATTCACACTAAAGCACAAGTTGGTATTGGAGGTCCGCCTGGTCAAAGTTTATGTTTTATTAAAATCGAGCATAAGGCTTCAAGGTCTCAGAAACCATATGCTCGGGGGCTATGATCATGCATAAATTTCCGTACCAGATATAAGACCGGAGGAGGGTTTGTAGACATCCGGGATGGATCTTGGATCTGGCTATGACCCGGACCTCTATCCGGCTAGGAGGGTGGATTGGTCTTCGCTATTATTTATGGGTTTGCCATGACGCTACGAATCATTAAGTAATCACTTCATGTATTAAATGGACGGTTGCATCATTATGATCATTAATGATGGCAATGTTATAAAGAGGCCTTAGGGCCATGGGAAAGGGATCATTCTCTCATTCTCTCTAAACTACACACTAAAGAGGGATATCTACTCCATCTATAAGGGCTCCCAACAATGGGTAGCTAGACCTTGGAGCTATGTGTCCTTCAGATGAGCCTCCGAATCCCTTAAAGATCAAATATATAGTTTTTCCCGCAAGAATGCTTTAAATTAGGTTTTATTTTCCGTAAGTTTAAATTATGTATCCACGCCAAAGCCATGTAATAGTAGGACATTTATCTTTCCGCATCTTTACATTCCGCATTTTAATTTCCGCACCCTATAAACTGCTAGTAATTAGCGGTATGGCAAGATAAAATTGAACATAGCCCACTAATTTTCAAGATAACATATATCCGAATCAACACACTTTTTTCACATGCACCTTAGGGTAATTCTCTCGTTGCCTTACGAATTCAAATATGGTCATGTCCTCAAACGTAGAGGTATTCTAGCATAGTTTCCTACAAAACAAATCATCATAGTCCTTCGATACAAAGATCATAGACCCACGATGTCTCCCACGAATACATGATCTTGACCCTCGATTGGTGCCTTACGAAAAATGATGATAGTCCCTTCGAATGCTAGGATACTTCCTACAAGTTGCTTTTATGACCATCCGATGTCCTTCGAATTCCTTTTACATCCAACGAATAGGGTTACCTACCAACTAATGGTATGGATAGCACTATTCTAAAGGAACGAAACAATATGAAAACGACCATTTCGAGTAGGTAATAAGACTTTTAGTTGCTTGCTCTATCAAAATACTTTTCACACCTCACACTTTTGTCAAAGTTCAAACTCTTTTCAAACGAAATATTTCAACACTTTGTATATATTCCTACATGAATCATTACAAAGTCAAAGCGAAATGCTTTTTTCAAAATATTTTTGTCAAACACACGTAGCAATTTTTCAAAGATAAGCTAGAAGTAAACTAAGAGCCGTGAGATAACTACGGATGGAAAGGGTGCTAATACCTTCCCTTTTCATAACCTTTCCCTTACTTTAATCTAACGAAGGTCTTTTTCTCGTACTTTTACCTTCCTTAATTGATAAAATAAAAGTCGGTGGCGATTGCTATCCGCATATTTATGTATACAAAACCTAAAGTCAGCTTCACCGTGTTATGTAACTCGGCGATTGGGAGACACCCTAAGAGAGAATGCCTTAGGGATTTCTAGATAACTTTTATTGCTTTTCTGTTCGAATCTTGCTTTACTTTTAAAGGGTTGCTTGGGTATTATATTGTGGGGATCCTACACCGGATCCGGTTTCCTTTAGGTGGTAGTAATAAATCGTCACACTGCTAGACGATATCAAAACGGTCAACATGATGGCTACGTTAGCGTGACACTTGGATGTCCCGATACTTTCATTCCTAAGTTGAGGATAGTATTTGGCTTCGTGGTGTCATCAAGCGCTTAACTAAACTTTTAGAACCTTAATTGACCCATCTTGGCCATTAGAAGGTAGTGAGATGGCCGGCTTTGTGTAGACCAGGTTGGTTGATACCGATGCTACGCTATTGAGAGACTTACTTTTGGGATATTTTGGTCGACCACTGGTAGTCGTATTGAAATAAACGCCTACTAGAAAGATCAATGATATGAGATTCCTAGAACCCGTTACTATTATAGGACAGGATGAACCAACTCAAACTTTTGTGGGTAATCACCTATACCTCTTGCAAGTCTTAAACCTAGGCTCATGTGTGTGATTTTGTGTAAGTACATGACATCATGACATCATTTGCATTGTATATCATTTCTAACTATTTCAAGGACTAGGGATTTATCTTTTCTGCTTTTGTAGGTGTTATGGCTTCTAGAAAGACTATCCTAATCAAATTCATGGGTATACCTTCTCACTCAAAGAATTGGTTTCTAAATTCTTTACTCATGCTCGTTCATCAAAAGACATGGTTATCTACTTGATTTGGTTATCTCTGTTTTGAAGAAGATGTGATGCATGTTCTATTTCAGCTTTTGATCCAAACACCATTGTTTTACATTCTGTGATTATCGCTTGGTTCCTACCTTGGAAGAGTTCTCTAAGCTACTGGGTGCCTATTCTGACCAAATGCCATTCACCGTTTAGAAAAGGTTCCTAAGTATGAAGACATCGTGATCAAAGATACCTAAAGCGCCAAACATGAAGCTAATTGGGAAACTAAGTGGGTTAAGGGTTTACTTTCCAAGTTCTTAATTAAGAAAGCCCGAGAGTTCCTTAAAGTTATGAGTTTCCATGCATTTTGAAGACATGGCCTTGCTAATTTATGGTTTGTCTTATTCCCTAACTCGGATCAATTCATAGATGTCAACGCCATCAAGTTGTTTTTACCCGTAATCCTGGCCTACTTTACTGGAGACATCCTACATTATCTCCACACTGCATTACTAAGAGACAAGGAACTCTCATGTGTTGTATACCGTTATTTTCTGGTGGTTTATTTCGCACCTTCCTCCACCGCTTTGAAGAATCGAACAAAGGTTAATGTCACTCTCTCATTCGATATCCGAATCTTTTCTCTCAAAAGGACTTTCACCTTCATTGAGCGTTGGAGAATTTCTAATGTACCGCTACTTGGTATAAGGGAGGTATTACTTACAACCTTCTTTAGCTCTACGCTTTTGGTTTTGCTCAAGAGATGGTCCACATGATATGCTTCTCCAAGATATTGTGTTCGACTACAACCATGATCTCCGTAATTACCGATTTAAGGTTCATACATCTTGGGGCATGGTAAAGAAGATCGATACCAAGACTTGGGGCACCAAAACTCCATTCCTTGGGATCTTACCTCAAATGGGTGCGAGCTCGAGCTCAAACCTCATGATGTCGTTCATCTGCTCTACCAATAATTATGGAACTCCGGTTATATAGGTGACGACACTATATTGTTCTCCATCCCGACATGCCTAATGATTTTGAAGACTTGAAGAGATCCCGGATTCAAATTTTAAAGAAGAGAGGGATAAATTTTGAAGCCTGTTATGCATGTGAGAAGAAAGTGCTAGAGTTGACTGTGAGGGAGACTTAGAGCTTTTGATTTATATGCTTTTCTTTTATTATTTTGAACCTTTTGTACTTTTAAAAGAAAAAGAATAATAATAAAGAAGTACTAATAAATGTTTGTTCATTGCTTGTTTAACAAATTTAAATTCTAAGGTCCTTGAAAACATTGCATAGAATTCGTGCATAAACATTGTATATCATAGCATAACATTGCATCATGTACATTGAGATTGGTTTTCTCATTTTCTCGCTATTTATTTTAGCGTAAATGGCTCTTGAATGTCACAAAGATCTCCAAGCCTCGTAATGCCTGGCCAAGAGATGTTCACCAGCTTTGGTCCAAGGCCAAGAAGATCTGAAGAAGCTCATCAACAAGAAGAAGAAGGTTGTTGGTCTTCTCAACATGGGCGACGCTACAAAGGTGGTCCTAAAGTGGTCAATGGATAGCCTCCAAGGAAGTGTCAAGAATGAGGGAAGTGTCAAGGGTGATGACGAAGGCAAATACAAAGATGAGCTCCTAAAAGGACTAAGTGATGATGGCCAATACTTGATGAAGATGATAAGTACAAACAACTTGAAGACCGTCTCGAATGCCGTGGAAAACTCAAGATGTCCAGTGAATTTTGATGATCCGAGTCTTGTCCCCAGGTGTTATGATTCCTCCCAAGTTCAAAGTCCTACTTTTACAAGTATGATGGCATTTCCTGTCCAAAGTCGCACTAAGATGTGGAGAGCATCGTCGGGTATCAAGAGGAAAGATTCAGTGTGGAGTCCTCTTCAAATGTCGCAAAGAGATCTTTTGCGTGAAGAAAGAAGCCATCATGTTGGTATGGTCAAGAGCCGAACCAAGACCGACCGCGTCAATCGGGGAAGTTGTGATTCCAATCCTACATCAGACAATCTCACAGACAACGCTGCGAACCGTAACGCGCCACAAGACAGCTTTACTGAAGATCATTATGCTGTCGCAAGCCTTGCAACACATGTTGAAAGCGGTAGCCGACACTGAGGGATCCTCCCTTAATGTCAATACCTCTCCGAGATACAATCCTAATGCTAAGTGTGCCTACCACCTAATAGCCTCGACATAGTAATCGATGATTGTTGCTCAAAACAAGATTCAAGATATGATTGAAGCAAGCGTATCGAGTTTGATCCTCCGCTGAGACTCGAATGTGATCAATGCACCCATGCCTAACCATGACAAGAGTTCCAATGTTGTTGGTGAGGATACTTATGTTTTCAACAAGATGACTTGACCATTCCTCCGATAAACTATTAAGAAGAATTTGCGCAAGTCGGTGTCAATCCAAGATGCCCAGAATTGTCGTTGGTGCCCATCCCGCACTCGATGGTCGTGGTTTGGTTAAGAAGACGGTTCAAGGTGATGGATAACCGTGAGATACTATTCTTGAAACCGCCTGCTTGTAAGCCGTGGTGAAAATATGTCTAAGTCAAGATTGACAATGCGAATGAAATCAACTCAATCGTGGGATACTTGGGGCAGCCAAGTGGAAAATATGATTACATGGTGAAGTACACTGCCCTCGAGCTACAAGATTCCTATCAAGATGTTAAGGCAACCGGACGGGTGACGATTTCCCGTAAGACTATGCCGATGTTAACACCATAAGGATTTCCTCTCACGATCCCGTGCTCTGGTGGCCTCATCATTACTTCTCCAAGACCGCCCATATTCCTCCGACAAAGCTATCCTTGAACTATGGAGTCGATGTTTACTATCATGGTGTCAAGCAAGACCCCTCTCGACTATGAAGATCTTACAGCTTGAAGCTACCATTCTCGATATTGACAATATCACCGGATCAAGTAAGGTGACTCGAACTGAAGAGTATTCTCTAGATATCTCTCCTCCAAAGACATCATGATTCCAACAGATTCCAGCTTATTCAATCCATTCCCAAGCTAGAGGGAAAGAACTAAAGTGACTCATCCTGCTTTCAATGAAGTACTTAAGGAAGTTATCAAGACACCTCCAAACGAGAAATGGAGGAAATTTTGAAGATTATTAAGAAGAGTGACTACAATGTTGTGGAATAGCTTGGACAACTCTGCCCAAGATCTCCATGCTTGTTCGCTGTGTTCGAGGTTTGCGTTAATGCCTTGGAAGTTTTCAAGAATGCTCACGTACTGCAAGACATTATTAATGACCTTTGAAGTTTGCTATACTGCTGCCAACAACGACTCTAGGCTTCTCTCGAGCATGCGATTTGACTCATGCCGAAAGAAACACAACAAAGCCTTGCACATCTCTCGTGAATGCAAGGGCACTTACACTATCTCATGTCTTGGTGGATATCGGTTCTCTGAATATTCTTCCAAGACCGCTTTTGATCAACTTGATTTCAAGGGTTGGTTCTGAGACCCAAAGATATAATTGTGAGAGCTTTTGATGGTTCTAACTAATGAAGATTGGAGAGTTCACTGTCTGTTAAAGTTCGGTCTTGACTTTCGAGTCTACTTTCTTTGTCATGGACATTCGTCCGTACCTTACTTGCTTACTGGACTTTTGGATACATGGGGCAAAGGGTCATATCTACTCTTGCATCGAAACTCAAATACCCGTGAAAGGGAAGGTTGTTACAGTATGTGGTGAAGAAGAATATATGGTCAATATTCATAGTCGCCGATACTCGAATGGAAGGTGAATTCTTTGAAACTCTTGCCAAGCTTTGAAGCAATATCAGTAATCATGCCTGCTGCTCTCTCCACACTACCTAAAGATGCTAAAGTTCCACCTAGGATGGCTCGCTATGAAAGATGCTCAAGTCGGCTGTTGAACAAGGAGGTAGTACTGCTTTGGGGTCGCCCCGATCTTCCTTTCAACCGACAAGGTCAAGAAGCCACCATCAGGTCGAAGATGATACGCTAACGCGTGCGACCAACTCCTTCCGCATCAGCCGTAGTGTAATCCATGCTATAGAAGACTTCACGGCAACGGCTTCGACATCAGAAGTGGAGCTTCCTAACTCCGTATCATGGGCTCAAGAATTGGTAGGTCAAGACGCTATACCAATCTCCTTTAGCTGTGAGTAATTGCTCTTGTTTTGTTTTGCTTTTTCGTATTTTTTATGTTTCAAAGCCTAGTGCCTTGCCCGGCATCATGGCTCGTTTGCGAGGTTATTATCTGTCGCTCGTATTTTCATTCAATAAATTCGGACTTTTTGCATTCAATTGTTTGTTTTCTTTCTTACTTTATGACCTCCAAAAGCTATGTGTTTCTACACACACCCACGTGATACATCGCAGTAATCACTCCGAATCTCGTATTAATGCTATGCTATTGCTAAATATGACTTCGATAATCCGATCTACCAAGCTGAGGAAGAAAGTGAGGAAGATTGTGAAGTGCTGTGAGAATCTGCCGCATCAAGATGCTAAGAAGAGCGAGTTATACTGACCACACGAAGAGCAAGTCGAGGTGTGAATTGCACTAACGAAGACGTAAAAGTAGATCAAGATAGGAGCGGGTCTGAGGAGCAGTGTTAAAGAAAGGTTGGTACGGATGCGCGAGACTACATTGAGGTTTTTGGTCATACAAGACATGCCTGGTTTAGACGTTGATATTGTGGTGCAACTACTTGAGCCGAAAAGGTTTTCTCCCTGAAATGTATGTCTGTCGTGCGTTATTCCCGAGATGTCGAAAATCAAAGCCGAGTTATGAAACAGCTTCAACGCTGGCTTCAGAGTGATACTTCCTATCCACAATGGTTGTAAATGTGGTGCCCTGACCTAAGAAGGATGGCAAGTACTAATGTGTGTGGATTACGAGATCCAACAAAGCGAGTCCGAAAGACGATTTTCCACTCCTCACATTGATGTTCGTTGACAACACCGTCAAAGATAAGGTTTTCTCCTTCATGGATGGTTTCTCCGGTTACAATCGATCAAAATGGCTCAAGACATGGAGAAGACTACTGTTATACGTTGGGGCACTTTCATATAAGGTTATGCTGTCGGGTCGAGGAACGCAGGCACCACTTATCAGCGTTCTATGGTTACATTATTTCATGACATGATTCATCACGAGATAGAGGTCTACGTCGACGACATGATAGCTCGATCACAGACTGAAGAAGAACATCTTGATCATCTGCAGAAACTATTCGACAGGTTGGAGAAGTACAGACTGAGACTTAACCCTAACAAGTGCACCTTTGGAGTCAGGTCCGGAAAACTCCTAGGGTTTGTTGTCAGTGGTAAAGGTATTGAAGTTGACCCCGCCAAGGTTAAAGCTATTCAAGAAATGCCAGCTCCCCACACCGAGAAAGAAGTCAGAGGTTTCTTGGGCCGATTAAATTACATTGCCAGATTCATTGCACACCTAACTGCTACATGTGAGCCAATCTTCAAGTTGCTAAAGAAAGATCAAGTGGTAGAATGGAACGACGATTTCCAGATCGCTTTTGACAAAATCAAGGAGTACCTACAGAATCCTCCTATACTCGATGCTACCCGCCAAGAAGACCTCTTTATCATGTACTTGATGTTGTTAGAGAACTCAATGGTGTGTGTTGGGGCAATATGACGAGTTCTGTCGAAAGAGCATGCAATATACTACCTTATAAAGTTTACCGATCGTGAAACAAGATACTCACAGAGAAAACATGTAACGCTTTTGGTCTTGGTCACGACTAAGACAAGATATGTTGACTCACACTACTTTGTTGATTTCTAAGATGGATCCGATAAAATACATATTTGAGAAACCACTCTCCGAAGAATAGCAAGATGGCAAATGATCCCGACTGAATACGACATCCAGAATTTTTTCGATCAAAGGAAGTAGTAGTCGATCATTTGCCTATCAAGCCAGATGACTATTAGTCTATGCAGTTCAGTTTCCGATGAAGATGTTCTACTAGTTATGATTATTGAAGAACTGTGCCTGCACGAAGGACCCGAATAGGATCCTGATGGACTATCGTTTTGATGGAGCCTCAAACGCATTTCGGAAATGGCATTGGTGCCATCATTACATCCCCACAAAGTAGCATACACCTTTCACCGCGAGATTATGTTTCAGCTTACTAACAACATGACCGAATCATGCGTGCATCATGGTATTAAAGCTACTATTGACTTAAGAATCAAGTTCTTACAAGTGTATGGAGATTCACTTTAGTGATCACCGATTAGCGCGAAGTGGATACAAAGCATCCGAATCTCATTCCAGACGAGAGCATGTTCTAAGTTTGATCCTACTTCAAGAGATTACTTCAATCATATTCCACGAGAAGAGAATCGCTGGCGTATCGATGGCTACTAAGTCATCTATGTTCAAGGGTAGATGGGACAACGAGGCTCCCCGATCATCATTGAGAAGTTTGATTTAACCAAAGATATCAGTGGAGCTTGATATGTAAGAGAAACTTGGTACTACGACGTGAAGAGGTATCTTAGACTCGCAAATATCCTGTAGGCACTCACAATGATAAGAAGTTCATGAGAAGATTTGCATCGAAATTCTTCCTCAAGAACTACATCTTATAAAAGCAATCAATGATTTGTGCTTACTCCAATCGCGTAAGACCGGAAATGGAACGTATCATGGAAGAGTTACACGAAGCATTTGGTA
>CM038796.1:31201913-31309904 GCA_021764765.1 Vicia sativa | reverse complement strand
TGAGGGGTTAATTAGGAACTCAGGTCTAAGTAGGACGTAGATTGAAGTTGCATTGGGTGGTTTTAAGTGAAGGAGATAAAGCCGGATTTGGTTTGTTCTGAGATTAATTCTACTAATAGTGAATTTCCTCCACGGCTTGGTAGCCCCGGATGTGGTGTAGTTAGAACACTGAACTGGGTAAACAATTTATTGTGTTCTTTACTTGCTGTTTAATTTCATGTGAATTGTTAACAGAGTGTCGAGAATGTTATAATAATTCTGTGACATCAGCGTGTCTTTGCCAGAATTACCTAACTGTTCGGCCTGAGGATAGATAGTGTGTGTGCTCCTTGAGCTAAATTAGGGTTTTGATCAAAATTTTCATCTGTTCAAGATATGATCAATTAGGGTTTGAGTCTTCACTCACCTCAAATGACCTATCTTCATCAATCATCAACATTTGATCTTCAAATTCCCATCTTTTCCTCATGATCTATCTTGAATCGATCAATTAGGGTTTTGATCGAGGATGGTGTATCATTGACTTTCTACTCAATGAATGACCTATTTTCTTGGAGAATGATCTCAAAATCATCAATGCAATAACTTGACCTAATTTCTTGATTCAAAACATTCCAAATGCCATGATTGATTCTCAGAGAAATTCTGAATCATCTAACAAAAAGTCAACTGTTCAGATTAGTTAAACTTTGACTTTTTGTC
This sequence comes from Vicia sativa, assembly GCA_021764765.1. Classification (NCBI taxonomy): domain Eukaryota; kingdom Viridiplantae; phylum Streptophyta; class Magnoliopsida; order Fabales; family Fabaceae; genus Vicia; species Vicia sativa. The sequence continues at coordinate 31,309,202 of CM038796.1, read as the reverse complement.
AACTTTTTGAAAACTAAATTTTATCAATCATCAAATCATTTAAAATTATCCATCATGATCATAAAAATCAAATGTGTGAAAATGTCAACAACAAGTAAAATTTGAAATTTTTCTAACACTTAGAAAAATTTTAGAATTATTAAAACATGGTTTTCATGGCTATTTTAACCTAAATCCATTTTGATTCAAGAAAAACTCAAAACATGAAAGTTGTAGTTCTTGTTCCAAGAATTCCAAAATGTCAAGAACTTGCAAAAACATTTTGTGTAGCTAGAGTTTTGAAATTGAAACTTAGAGGTCCATAACCATAATTTTCAAGCCATTTCACCAAATTTTCAAGTCTTTTGCAATTTCTTCCTTCTAAACCTTGTCATCAAAGAGATAGTAACTAAGGTGAAAAATTTGATGGCAATGATTGGAAGAACATAGAATCACTTGAGTTTTTAACCATGGTTAAAAAGATTTCATGTGCATTAAATGTGAAAGATTCCATTATTACCTCTTAAGCCAAGTTGCCAATTCTTCCAATCCTATCCTTCCTTGCTTGCCAAACCTCTTAGCCTATAAATAGAAGTCATTTATCACTTCAAAATCACACCAAAACAACCATAAACTTGTTTTCTCATTCTCTAATTTTGCAAGTGTTCTCATTTTCAAGAGGTTAGAATTCCAACTTCCAAATATTGAATTTTTTGACAAAGGTGTCATCGAACATCTTCTAAACATCGCTTAGAAGTTGTTCATCACTTTAAACCATCACAAAATAAGCCAAAAGTCAGTTTCTTCATAAAAACTCCATTTGTGCAAGTTTTGTTCCTTAACTTACAAACTTGAAATCACTAAGTGCAAACTCAAAATTTTCTTCAAACATCATACATACAATCAATCAAACACATCGAAACACAGTTCTATCAATCATCAGCTGAAGCTATAGCAATCATCAAACAAACATCGGAAACAACTCACTCGGCTTGGAATTGATTTGATTCAAAGGGTAAGTAACTCAAACTTAGAACTCTTTGATTTCAATTCCAGTTCAAAAATTATACCATTTTGTTTCTACACTCATGCGATCATAAACCCTCAATCAATTGCTTAAATCATGGTCCATACGATTTCATGATCAATTCTTAAAATTAGGGTTCATCTGATTTTTACGAATTCATTCATCAAATGCTGAAAATAAATGAAATTAATTGTCATCATGTTCTACGGTGAAAATCTGAGCAAGTTTGATATTTACATCATTCAATTTCATAGAGAAATGGAGGAGGAATCAAAGGCGTGAGGTTGAAGATGAAGATCTTCGTGCGTTTTCTAGTTTTTGTTCAAAAAATTCAAATCTTGTATTATTATATGTTTATTTGTTGTTGTTTCATAAACGGATGAAACAACTACCCCAGTGGCAGCCAGCGCGCTTTTAAGTTTGCCATGCCTAAGGTCCAGGGTTCGAATCCCCCTAAGACCTTTTATTTTTCACTCTTTTCACATTTTCAACTCATTTTCAACTAATTTTCCAAACTTATTTTCAAATATATTTTTCCAAAAGCCTTGTTTGACAAGCCATGCATATGGCCCAGTGGTTAGTCTTTTCATCTTTGAAAGTCAGGTCATGAGTTCAAACCTCCTTAGGACCAAAACATTCTTTTTATCACTTGTTTTTTTAGTTTTTCAACAAACTTCAACATTTTCAAAACCAATCAAAACTTCTCATTTGAGATGATTTTTGCACACTCGTCATTTAATATACATATTTTATGATTATGTCAAAACAATCCAAAAATATTTTCTTTTGATGTATTTTTATTAGGTTGAAAATAGAGTTTAAAGTATTTTAAATACTTTTTTAAAAATGTTCTCTTTTTATTTACAAACCTAATCTTTTTCAAAACTTCTTGTGAATATTCTTCACTTTTCAAAATCATTTCAAAACTTTCAAATGTTTTAATTGACTTACTCTTTTCCATGATCGATTCGATTTATCTTTGAAAATACAAACCGAACTAGGTTTTTCCTCAAAATTCTTCAATTCAAAATCAAATTGATCATGGGCCTCCCTCGGTGTAAGTCCCAACCCTCCTATGTACATATTTATTTCCTTGTACATATCAACCCTTTTATGTACATATTTATTTTCTTGTACATATCCACCATTTTATGTACATATTCAATTCCTTGTACATATTCAATCATCCTTTAAAATATTCAAGTATAATTAGCTTCATTCCTCTAATTTTATTCACTTGTTTATACATGATCCATTAGTATTAAGAGGAGCATAATTCGGTGAAACTACTCTTAAACGATGGGCCTCCCTTAAGGTGTAAGTCTCACTCCTTTATATATATATATATATATATATATATATATATATATATATATATATATATATATATATATATATATATATATATAAATATACTAGCTTATCCGCTTTTTTAAACACTTGTTTATATTTTCACACATCATTTGTATATATTCAAGTTACATTTGCTTTAATTTCTTGTTTTATACACTTGTTTATATATTTCCTTCATAAACTCCTATGAATGCACACCACACACTTTGTTATATATAATTGTTCATATACTTGTTCATTTATAACACAACAACTAGTATAACAACTAGGTTCCCCATAGTCTCCTCTTGGGCTTTGTACAAGATAACTCACTTATTGAGTTAGCCCCCTCTTGGGCTTCGTACAAAAGAACTCTCTGTTAAGTTAGCCTCCTCTTGGGCTTCGTGCAAAGAACTCCCTCATTGAGTTTAGCCTTCTCTTAGGCATCATACGAGAAAGAGATATGGAAATCTCTAACAACCTCCTATTGGGCTTCCAATACAAAGAATCACCATCTCTAGGATAGAAACCTAAGAGTATAATTTCCTGGTGAAATCACTCTTGAATCTTAAGAGGATGGTTTCCCGGTGAAATCACTCTTAAAGCCAAGCCGACCATACCCATAGCCTCCTCTTGGGCTCACAATACAAGGACCCTCGATGACCCTCGAATAGCCTCCTTTAGGGCTTACAATACAAGGAAACAAGAGCTTCTTAAGCATCCCCTAATCAATAATCAATTTCTCCTAGAGATTTAGACATATCATCTCTATGGAAGAAGTATCTCATCTATAGCATCACATCAAATCAACACTTTTTCAAACACTTTTCAAACAAAACATCTTTCTTAACTCGTAAGTGGAAGCGGTTTGTACACTCAAACAAAATACCCAATGCTTACAATGAAAGATTCAAACATTTTCAAACATCTTTCTTAACTTGTAAGTGGTAGCAGCTTGTACACTTAAGCAAAAACACCTAATACTTACAATGAAAGATTTAATCAATCAACTTTCAAAAATGTATGTGATGAAATAGATTATATACTTTTTCATTAAGATGACATTGTCTTTATATCTTAATAAAATATCATTACTTCCACTAGCATAAGTGGGAACTACGATGGCTCGACATTCTCAACCTCCTTTGAGAATACGTGGGCATAAGGTCTCACCTTTGGCGAGCATACTTCTTTCTCCCTCAAACCAAACAAACCATAATTCCCTTTAGCTCAGGAGCTACTGGATGCTCGATTCCCACTAGGGGATATGTAAGGATTCCAATGATCCTTGCGAGCATAATAATAATTACAAACTTAGGTTCTGCCTAACCTACCTTTCTTAAATCCCAAGGAGAAACTTTTCGAAATAGCATACAAAATAAAACACACAAATATACAAAATATGCATAAAAGTTCCTATAGAAAACTATACATATATAGGGTGTTAATACATTCCCTTTATAGAATCAACCCTCTTTACAGTCTCTCCCCAATGTGTTGAGTCTAGTTCACGCTAGTCGCATCGCATATCATATTTAGGGTATTTTAGCTTTCCCTTTTTCCATCTTCTTTTCTTGTTTGGAAACAATAAAGCTTGATGCTCGCGGCATCTTTTAAATCAAAATGCGTCGTTTTGAGCCTGAGATTCGAATTCGGATTCGATTCCCTCGTTCATCACTTTTTACAGCGAACAAGTACAACAAGAGTTTTTACGAATATGAAATTTGTAGAACAATTATCACTTTGAGTGATGTATCAATATAATTGATCTTCTCTTAAACAAGCAACTTATAATGATAGAATATAGTTCTCCAATGTTTGTAAATATAATATGAATTTTTCTAGACTAATATAGCAAATATATGGAGAAAACTTCTTTGTGAAAGTTCAAGAACACAAACACATGTTTTGAAATTTGAATGATAAAAATAAATTTAAATTGCTATTGAAGAAGTGATTTTAAATTTGAAATTTAATGTATTTATAAGTGCATAACACCTCTATGAAACATGATAAAGTTTGAAACATTTTCATGAAGGTTTGCAAGAATTTAGAGTAACAATGATTCATGAAAAGGTATAATTTTGAATTTTGTACATGACTTCTTATGTCATTTAAAAAGAATACGACTCAACAATTTACATACGTTTTACGAATTTCAAAAAATATATTTCAAATTTCAAACAACATCGGATTTTGTTAAGTCAGTTAACCAGACCTGACTTGAAATATCCTGACAATTTTTTTTAAACTAAGTTTTTATGCATTTGAATCAAAAAAAATTATGCATAATAATTTGTGAACTTTAAAGATGAAAATGAATATTATTTTTTGAAAATATAAAGACTTTAGTGAAAATAAGTATTGTCATTATATCTTCTTGAGATTTAATTATTTATGCATGATAAAAATATTTTGTGTACATAAATAGTGTAATACTTCTACTTTTGTGCCATACATGCAAGTGAATATTTAGGAGTATTTTGAGCACTAAAATATCTATATATATATATATATATATATATATATATATATATATATATATATATATATATATATATATATATATATATATATATATTGCATGCTGTACCTCAATAATTCAAGATCAATGTTAGTCTTCAAAGTAGAATACTTGATATATTTGTTGCTAGCTTTTGGTACGATAAGTCTTGATCACTTGATATTACAATTAAACTTGAAGCTTTTTCCATTCATTTATTTATCATTTTGTCTTTATAAAAACACAATAGATTCAGAGTCTTGACTTCACAGAGTTTGTATTCCTGAAAATGCTGAAATGAAAAAGATGATCATGGAAGAAAGCCATATAAGTGGTTTGAGTATTCATCTGGGAGCTACTAAAATGTATAACGATTTGAGGAAATTGTTTTTGTGATGCAGGTTGAAGCGGGATGTAGCCTTGATTAGTGTATACATGCTTGACTTGTCGAATCTAAATTGAACATCGAAACCGCGGGATTGTTAGAACCATTTGAGGCCCCTGAATGGAAGTGGGATAGTATATCAATGGACTTTGTGACGGGGTTACCTGCTACTGAGAGGGGACATGATACCATTTGGGTGACCGTTGATATACTAACAAAATCGACTTATTCCATCCGATTAGTATCAATTTTCTTGTTCGATGTTGGTGGAGATTTATCTCCAGTAATTAGGAAGTTGCGGTGTTTAATCAAGCATTGTGTCGGTGAGACCCAAGATTTACTTGATTTTGGAAGAGGTTCCAAGATCGTTGGGTTGAAGTTAAAATTGAGTTACGCATATCATCCACGGACAAATGGTCAAGCGGAAGGACTATTCGAGACAATCTTGGGTTTTGAGAGCATGTGTTCTTGATTAGGGAGGTACATGGGATAGTCATCTCCGTTTATTGAGTTCACTTATAATAATAGTTTTCGTTATAGTATTGGCATAGCCTTTGTTTGAGGCATTCTATGGTGGTGCATAACTCCTTTGTGTTGGTATGGGCGGGTGAGAGCATGGCGCTTGGGTGGAAATGGTGCGAAACTACCAAAAGGTTAAATTGATCGGAGAAAGGATGAAGACTTCTCAAAGTAGGAAGAAGAGTTACCATGACAAGAGAATGAAGGAACTTGAGTTTCAAGAAGGAGACCATGTGTTCTTGAGTATCGATAAGCGGTGTGTAGCGTGCATTGAAAGCTAAAGTTGACTCCTCGATTTATTGGTTTGTCAGTTTCAAAGAAAGTATGGACGATCGCATATAGATGGGACTTGCCACCAGAACATTCAATTTGCGATGTGATTCATGTGTCTAACTTCAAAAGTATAATCCGGATATATCGTATGAGATTACGATGGACGACATACAAGTCGAGATGACCTTACAGTTGAAAGCGGCTTTGTGATGATTGAAGGTCATGAGATAAATAAGTTAGTGGGCAAGGAGATTACTCTGGTGAAAGTAGTTTGGAAAGTTGTTACTAGCGAGAACCGCGTGGGAGTTAGAGCGGTAGCAGGGAGGCTTATCTAGAGTTATTTGTATTAGGTAATTTTAGAGGACAAAAACACTTTAAGTAGGGAGAGTTGTGTGTCTGGTGAGTGACTTTAAGATTTTGTATCATAAAATGTGCTTGATAACAAGTCCCAGAGACTTTTCTTTTATCCATTAAGGGAAGGTAAAAATACGAGAAAAAGACCTTAGATTACGGGTAAGGAGAAAGGTTATGAAAAGGGAAGGTATTAGCACTTTCCATCCGTGATTATCTAGGGGCTCTTAGTTGCTCTTAGATCATTTAAAAAGTGCTTTTTGTGTGTTTGACAAAAGGTTTAGAAAAAACATTTAACTTTGACTTTGTAATGATTCATGTAGGAATGTATACAAAGTGTTAGGAAATGTTTCATTTGAAAAGAGTTTGAACTTTGACAAAAGTGTGTGGTGGGAAAAGTATTTTGATAGAGCAAGCAACTAAAAGTCTTATTACCTACTCAGAATTGGTCATTTTCGTGTTATTTTACTTTCCTTTAGAATAGCGATATCCATACCATTAGTTGGTAGGTAACCCTATTCATTGGATGTAAGCGGGACATTCGAAGGGACATCGGATGGTCATAGAAGGCAACTTGTAGGAAGTATCCTAGCACATTCGATGGGACTATCATGATTTTCGTGGCGACAATCGGGTCAAGATCATGTATTCGTAGGTGACATCGTGGGTCTATGATCTTTGTATCGAAGGGACTATGATGATTTGTTTTGAAGGCAACAGTGCTAGAATACCTCTACGTTCGAGGGACTTGACCATTTGTATTTGTAAAGGCAACGAGAGAGAATTACCCTAAGGGGTGCATGTGTGAAAAGAGTGTGTCAATTCAGATATTTTTATCTTGGAGTTATGAGTGATCTATGTCCAATTTTATCTTGCCATACACGCCTAATTACTAGCAGTTTATAGGGTGTAGAAAGTAAATTGCGGAAAATAAAGTGCGGAAAGATAAAGGCCTACGCTATTACATGGTTTTGGGGCAGTTACATAATAGGAGTGCGGAAAGTAAAAGTCCTAATTAAACTATTACATCCCATAGGCAATTACATAATTGGAAAAGAAAAGCAAGAAAAATCGTCCGAAACGTTATAACCTGTGAACAGATACATAATCGGAAATACGAGAAAATTGCATAAGAGGAAAATGTTAGTAAAAACAAATATTTTTGAATGAGGAAAAAGGTTTTATGTTAGTAATGACATTAATATGATAAGACAATTTTTGGTAATTTTCTGAATCGATTTGATAATTTAAAAACAATTAAATGTCATTTAAATGATTAATTAATAATTAAATTAAATATGCATGCATAAGTAATAATTTTTATATTAAAAATTAAATAAGTATTTTCGATGATTATACAAAAAATAAATGTTTTTAGAGTTTTTAGATGCATGATAAAAATATTTGAAGATAAATTAAAATAGATAAAAAATATTATAGAAAATAGAAAAGAAATAAGTTAGTTTTCAAACTTGCAAAAATATATGGTCTAGTGGGGCTCGAACCGGTGTCCCTCTGTAACACTTCACGCTTCCTTGCCTTAACCACGAGCCAACTGTCATACTCAAAATATGCCCTCCTATTCCTCAAGACATTTCATACATCCATACTCGAGGATCCCTCGAGGTTGATCGAACAAACCCTCTAGACAATCAACCCAAACTAGGGTTTGGCTATCCTCGAGATCGGATGGACTTCCAACATTTCCAATGGTCATCATGCCTCCTCATATGCTTCAAAGTCTCCATGTCAAGTTTCAAGCCTCATGAGTCAAGTTTCCTCAGACAATTGCTCGGATGGTGAAAATCGGTTGTATTGGATAAAAGCGTCAGCTGTGGTCAACATACTGTCAAACTTCACGATTTTGGTCAACATCCATATTTTGAAGTAACATTCATCATTTTATCAAGGGTTGATCATGATTCATCAAGAAAACTCAAGATTTGTTCAAAGTCAAACTTTCCAAATTAGAGTTTTCTAATGAAAAGAATCAATGAACTTTGTGAGCATAACTTCTTCATACTTTCTCAAAATTTTTCCACCACCTCTCATTTTGAAGGAAATTCAATTCTCTACAACTTCATGTCTCACAAGAATGTTCAAAAAGGCTTCATTTGGAAGGTATGGATCAAAACATTCTGAGGTCCTTTTCAAAGTCAACAAAAGTCAACTTTTGTTTTGAAGATTATTGAGCATGGAAACTCGAATTGAGATGAAACCAAAGAGGTTGTTTAGAGGACACATAGAGCTTTCTAAAGAGTCCAAGAACATTAAAACATGTGGAAAATTGAGAAACATACACCTTGTTCAAGTTGGGTATTTTTGAAGAAGTGCACAAAGAAAGTACTTGTAAAATCAAAATTTTGCAAATGGGCCTAGTTTTCTTGGTTTAAACTTGTTCCTTATCTTATTTGGAACCTTCAAGCCCAATGCCACAAATTTTATTTTATTTTCTATTTAATTTGGATATTATTCATTTAAAACAAATTAAATTAAAAATAAGGTATAAATCAAAATTAAATGCAAAATTGATTTTCTCTCATGCTTGAGATCCAAGTAACTCACACAAGTGGCAAATTTGAAATTGCATAGATTTAGAAAGAATTTGATTGAAATTTGATCAAAAAAGGAAGATTTGATTTTGTACAAAATCAAATAATTTTTGCATTGATTGATCATTATTTGTTCTTCAAATCAGCCCAAAATCCATCTACTATAAATGTACAAAGCATACCACATGAACAAGAACAGAAAAATTGCTTGGAGGAACCCTAACCTAAGTTAAAAAATCGTGCCTTTCAAGCAACTTGCGACCATAGTTCGGCTCGATTCAATTGGTTTTAAGCATTCCTTGGAGTTCACAGTCGACCAGGACCTTTACAACATTCAAAATCATCAAGAATCACGAAATCCAGTTTTGTTGCAGGGGCCATAGCGTCGAACTCAGCCGACGCTAAATTTCCAAAAATTCAAATGAAGAAGATGATGTTCTTCGCGCGTGATTTGAATTCCCAGAAATCAAGTTTGTTTAAAAACGCTTCGTTTCAATTTATTGACACCAAACGCTTTGGCTTTCGATGGTTAAGGCAAGGGAGTATGTTTGTCACGGAAGGACCGGTTCAATTCCCAGCCATGACAATTATTTTTGCAACTTTACAAAACTAACATATTTTTCTTATTTTCTTTAATATTTTTCATGTTATTTTAATTTATCTTCAAATATTTTTATCATGCATCTAAAAAACACCAAAAATATTTATTTTTTACATAATCATCAGAAAAATGTTTATTTAATTTTTAATATAAAAATTATTATTTTTGCATGCATATTTAATTTAATTACTAATTAATCATTTAAATGACTTTTAATTTTTTTTAAACTATCAAATCAATTCCAAAAATTCCCAAACAATTACCTTATCATATTAATCTCATTACTAACACAAAAACTTTCTCCTCATTCAAAAATATTTGTTTTTACTAACATTTTCCTCTTATGCAATTTCTCTTGTTTTCCGATTATGTATCTGTTCACAGGTTGTAACGCTTCGGACGATTTTTCTTGCTTTTCATTTCCAATTATGTAACTGCCTATGGGATGTAATAGTTTAATTAGGACTTTTATTTTCCGCACTCTCATTATGTATACGCTAACCATGTAATAGCATAGGACATTTACTTTCCGCACTTTACATTTCCGCAATTTACTTTCCGCACCCTATAAATTGCTAGTAATTAGGCGTGTATAGCAAGATCAAATTGGACATAGATCACTCATAACTCCAAGATGAAAATATCTGAATTGACACTCTCTTTCACATGCACCTTAGGGTAATTCTCTCTTGCCTTTCAAATAAATGGTAATGTCCTCGAGCGTGAGGTATCCTAACCGTTGCCTGAAACATATCATCATAGTCCCTTCGATACAAAGATCATAGACCCATGATGTCGCCTATGAATACATGATCTTGACCTCGATTGTTGCCTACAAAAATGATGATCGTCCCTTGAATGTGCTAGGATACTTCCTACTGATTCCGTCTGACCATCCGTGTCCCTTGAATGTCCCTTCATCCAACAAATAGGTTACCTACCAACTAATGGTATGGATAACGCTATTCTAAAGGGCGTAAAATAACACGAAGCGACCATTCGAGTAGGTAATAAGACTTTTAGTTGCTTGCTCATCAAAATACTTTTCACACCACACACATTTGTTAAAGTTCAAACTCTTTCAAAGCGAAACATTTGAAACACTTTGTATACATTCCTACATGAATCATTACAAAGTCAAAGCGAAATACCTTTTCAAAATTTTTTGTCAAACACACAAAAAGCACAATTTTAAAATGATCTAAGAGCAACTAAGAGCCCGTAGATAACTACGGATGGAAAGGGGTGCTAATACCTTCCCTTTTCATAACCTTCTCCCTTACTCGAGAATCTAACGAAGGTCTTTTCTTTTTCACCTTCCTTAATTGGATAAAAGAAAAGTTGGTGGCGACTCTTGCTATCCGCATTTGCGATCGAAAATCTCAAAGTCGGTTCACGTATTACACAACGCGTTTGGTGTCAAAACATTAAAGCGGAATCGTTTTAAGCAAACTTGATTTCTAGGAACTAGGAACACGCGAAGATCTTCATCTTCTTCATTTGAAATTTTGAAAAGTTAGCGTCAATTTGAACTCGGCGCTAAGGCCCTACAAACATCAAAAATCCGGTACAAGCAATATAAATGAAATTCAAAGGCATGGTTTGATTGGAAACATTGTCACGAACACGATGGTGGTGTTCGTTTCGTCCATTTTTAGTATTTTAAGAAACCCTAAATCGGTTCGAAAACCTAACTATGGTGAATTATGTCTCGGGGCCACGAAAATGCAATTGGATTATCTAGAAAGCTTGCAAACTTCAAACTAAACACAAAGCAAACATCAAAACACGTTAACAATGCATGAATGATAGTGTCTGGTGGATTGACTTTGAGATTTTGTATCGCAAATGTGCGGATAGCAAGAGTCGCCACCGACTTTTCTTTTATCCAATTAAGGGAAGGTAAAAGTATAGAAAAAGACCTTCGTTAGATTTTGAGTAAGGGAGAAGGTTATGAAAAGGAAAGATATTAGCACCCATTTCATCGTAGTTATCTCACAGACTCTTAGTTGCTCTTAGATCACTTTAAAATTGCTTTCATGTGTTTGACAAAATGTTTTGAAAAGGCATTTCGCTTTGACTTTGTAATGATTCATGTAGGAATGTATACAAAGTGTTGAAATGTTCGTTTTGAAAAGAGTTTGAACTTTGACAAAAGTGTGTGGTGTGAAAAGTATTTTGATAGAGCAAGCAACTAAAAGTCTTATTACCTCGAGAATGGTGGTTTACGTGTTGTTTACTTTCCTTTAAAATAGCTATCCATACCATTAGTTGGTAGGTAACCACTATTCGTTGGATGTAAGTGGGACATTCGTAGGGACATCGGATGGTCATAGAGGCAACTTATAGGAAGTATCCTAGCACATTCGAAGGACTATCATCATTTTCGTGGCGTCGAGGTCAAGATCATGTATTCGTAACATCGTGGGTCTATGATCTTTGTATCGAAGGGACTATGATGATTTGTTTTGAAAGCAGCTAGAATACCTCTACGTTCGAGGACTTGACCATGTGTTCGTAAAGGCAGCGAATTACCTAAGGGTGCATGTGTTAAATGTGTCAAATCGGATATTTTATCTTGAAATTATGAGTGATCTATGTCCAATTTTATCTTGCCATACATGCCTAGTTACTAGCAATTTACTGGTGCGGAAAATAAATTGAGAAAGTAAAGTCGGAAGATAATGTCTCTCTTTTACATGGCTTTGGGCGGATACATAATAAGAGTGCGGAAAATAAAAGTCCTAATTAAACTATTACATCCCATAGCAGTTACATAATATGAAAAAAGAAGAGCAAGAAAAATTGTCCGAAATGCTACAACCTGTGAACAGATACAAAAATCGGAAATAAGAGAAATTGCAATAAGAAGAAAATGTTAGTAAAAATAAGTATTTTGAATGAGAAAAAGTTTTGTGTTAGTAATGACATTAATATGATAAAATAATTTTTGGAAATTTTGGAGTTAATTTGATAATTTAAAAACAATTAAAAGTGATTTAAATGATAAATTAGCAATTAAATTAAATATGCATGCAAAATAATAATTTTATATTAAAAATTAAATAAGTATTTTAAATGGTATAAAAATAAATATTTTGGTGTTTTTTAAATGCATGATAAAAATTATTAAAGATAAATTAAAATGCATGGAAAATATTAAAAGAAAATAAGAAAATAGAAAAATATGTTAGTTTGCAAAAGAAAAAAACATTTGGTCTAACGAGGTTGAACCGGGGACCATGGAGGCATCTTCTCAACCAATGCCTTAACCACTCATGCGTGCACTTTGTGTCATGGCCAAAATCAATTATTTATAAGTGATAGCGTGTCATGGATGTATTTCAAACACGGTCACCGGGCCGATCCTTATGAATGAGCAGATCGAGATCGCTCAAAGTGCAACGCCTTGGTCACGGTCTTCGCTGAGTCGGGCAGGAGCTAGGGCTCAGTCGTCTTCTTCGGCTGCAGATCTTGATCACAAATAGGCAAAAACAAAAGAAGGATACCTACCCCTAAATCGAGCATTCGGATTCAATGGTGGTGTCGGTTTAGATTGAAAATGCCTCAACTACCAATTGAAGCTCACGGTTTGAAAACCTAAACATGGCAATATGTGATTCTAACGTTCAAACACAAGCAGCGCGGATCAGTCCCAGCATCTCATGAACACATTATAGTGGTTAGAATCGATTAAAACAGAAGATAATAAAAATGCAATTTCAAGAAAATTTTGAATATGTATGAACATGTATGCATCGATTGAGTTGTTTCAATCATTGGTAATGATGTGTACTTACCAAACTTACCTAGGAACACAATGGAATGGTTTTGATGGTGAAAGTGGATGGAACTTGAAACACGATTTTGACAATTTTGAGAAAAATTTGGCAAAATAAGGGTTATTGGAGCTAGGGTTTAGTGTTTTGTCTTGTGCATCTTGCTTGGTATTTATAGAGTGTAATATGAGAGCAAAGAGAGTGAAAAAGATTGGATATTGAATGCAATAAATTTCTTTCAAATCAAATCAAATTTTGGAAAAATTTGATTTTCTCTTCATGTATGCAAGCAATCACAATTTGGTATGTTTTGTGGGCTATCTTGGACCTCAAGCTTGATAAAAATCCACTCCTCTTGAAAATATATCTTATTTTCATATTTTATATAATTTAAATTTGAATTAAATGGTTTTAAATTCAAAAATAAATCAATAAAATAAAATTTGGTCATGGAAAGGCATCAATAGGTCACAAATAATATTATGATCAAGTTTGGATCATAAAATTATAGGCCCGTTTGGAAAAAATTGGATTTTGACAAATATCTCCTTTTGTGCAATTGTTCAAAAATGCCCAACTTGTACAATGTGTATTTTACTCAATTTTCCACAATTTTGGGTGTTCTTGGACTTTTTAGAAAGCCCTAAGTGTCCTCTAACCAACCTCTTTGGTTTCATCTCAATTGGAGTTTCCATGCTCAATAAATCTTCAAAACAAAATGTTGACTTTTGTTGACTTTGAAAAGGACACCGTAATGTTTGATCCATACCTTCCAAATGAAGCATTTTTGAACATTCTTGTGAGACATGAAGTTTTAGGAATTGAATTTCCTTCAAAATGAGAGGTGGTGGAAAATGTCGAGAAAGTATGAAGAAGTTATGATCGGTCAAACTTGATTGACTTTTCGAAAAACCTAATTTGGAAAGTTTGAATTTTGAGCAAATCTTGAGTTTTCTAGATGAATCATGATCAACCATTGATCAAATGATGAATGTAACTTCAAAATGAGGATGTTGACCAAAAACATGAAGTTTGTTGTATGTTGACCAGTTGACTTTTGTCAATGTGATTTTCGACCATCGAGCAATTGTCAGGAAAGTTGACTTGTGAGGCTTGAAACTTGACATGGAGAATCTTTGAAGCATATGAGGAAGTCCATACGGATCTGTGGATAGCCAACCCTAGTTTGGGTTGATTGTCTAGGAGAGGTTTGTCGATCAACCCTTGAGGAATCCTGAGTATGGATGTATGGAATGTCTTGAGGAATATGAGGGCAAATTTTGGGGTATAGCGGATAGAAATCGAAATTTGAAAAAGTGTGACAAACCGAAATTGTGTTCTTTCAATTCTTGATGTTTTGAGAGATGTAAAGGATGCGGAATGATTCTAAGGACACCAAGCGTGTTTGGATGCTTGGAATTGGTGAATCGAAGCAAAAACAAAGTGCAAGTTGCTTGAACTCCACGGTTTTTGGCTTTAGGATAGGGTTCCTCCAAGCAATTTTACATTCTTGTTCATGTTGTATGCATTGTACATTTATAGTAGATGGATTTTGGGTGATTTGAAGAACAAATAATGATCAATCAATGCAAAAATTATTTGATTTTGTACAAAATCAAATCTTCTTTGATCAATTTCAATCAAATTCTTGCCAAATCAATGCAAATTTCGAAATTTGCCAGCTTGTGAAGTTACTTGGATCTCAAGTATGAGAGGAAAATCAATTTTGCATTTAATTTTGATTTTATACCTTATTTTTTAATTTAATTTGTTTTTAAATGAATAAAATCCAAATTAAATATAAAAATAAAGAAAAAATTCGTGGAATTGGGCTTGAAGGTTCCAAATAAGATAAGGAACAAGTTTAAACCAAGAAAAACTAGGCCCATTTGCAAAATTTTGGATTTTGACAAGTATCTCTCTTTGTGCACCTCTTCAAAAATTCCCATCTTGTGCAAGGTGTATTTTGCTCAATTTTCCACATTTTTTAGTGTTCTTGGACTTTTTAGAAAGCTCTAAGTGTCCTCTAAACAACCTCTTTGGTTTCATCTCAATTGGAGTTTCCATGCTCAATAAAGCTTCTGAACAAAAAGTTGACTTTTTGTTGACTTTGAAAAGGACCTATAATGTTTTGATCCATACCTTCTAAATGAAGCATTTTTTGAACATTCTTGTGAGACATGAAGTTGTAAAAAATTGAATTTCCTTCAAAATGAGAGGTGGTGGAAAAAATTTTGAGAAAGTATGAAGATGTTATGCTCAGTCAAAGTTCAGTTGACTTTTCACTAAAAAACCATAATTTGGAAAGTTTGACTTTTGTGCAATTCTTGAGTTTTCTTGATGAATCATGATCAACCCTTGATCAAATGATGAATGTGACTTCAAAATGAGGATGTTGACCAAAAATCAGGAAGTTTGACTGTATGTTGACCACATTGACTTTTGTTCAATCTGGTGATTTTCGACCATCGAGCAATTGTTTGAGAAACTTGACTTGTGAGCTTGAAACTTGACATGGAGAATCTATGAAGCATATGAGGAGGCATGATGATCACTAGAGATGTTAGAAGTCCATCTGGATATGAGGATAGCCAAACCTAGTTTGGGTTGATTGTCTAGGAGAGGGTTTGTCGATCGACCCTTGGTATAGATGTATGAAATGTCTTGAGAAGTAGGAGGGAAAATTTTTGGGGTATGTGACTGCCCTGTTCAATATTCTTGTCTTGGAAGGTTATATTGGCATGCGTGCCTTTACACTGGAGGTAGAAGATGATTGAACACTAAGTCACAAATTTGCACTCATTTGTTGGTGATGATGCGAGAATGGGCTTCTGGATGCCATTTGGAGAAGTTAGGGTTTCGGTGGGGAATGAGTTATCGCTAGACTCGAGATTGTTGTTTGGATAGGAGGCTGTCGGAGATGGGCTTAAGATGCCATCTGGAAAAATCGATCTTTGGGGAGTGAGGTATGCGCTAGGCTCTGTAGATGTTTACGGAAGTGAAAGGAGCGGAGATGGGCTTAAGATGCCATCCAGGAAGTCGTACATTAGACTACATGCTTGTCTTTGAATGAAATTATTGATTTGTATTGGTTTTAACCAAATATGCACGATACGAAAGTGGAGAAATGTTGACAAGTAGTCGGAGATGGGCTTAAGATGCCACCGAGGCAAGCTGAGTGTCTGCTAGACTCTAGTATCATTGATAATAAGAGAGTCGAGAATAAATCTTAGTCTTGATTGCTACGAGGGATAATAGTTTGCAAAATATGGATAAATTCCTGTTGTGCTTGGTCTTGATCGATTCATTATCGGAGGATAACTTGATCGTTCGGATAGGGTTTCCGTCGGCCGGCATTAATCTTGGACCGGTTGTCGGAGGACAACTAGAGCGATCATTGAATAGTTTTCCGTCGGCTTGGGCATTAATCCTGGACCGGTTGTCGGAGGACAACTAGAGTGTCGTTTGGATAGGGTTTCCGTGCGGCGGGTATTAATCTGGACTGTTTGTTTGAAGTGATTTTCACTGTTTTGGGAAAACAAAGAAACTTTGATAGAATATGGTTAGTCTTATCGATTATGATGCATGACAATGTGTATGAATGACATGCAAAAATTATGAATTTATGAATAATGTATGAATGATAGATGTTGTGGTATTTCAAAATATATCCATCTCTGCAAGAGTTCCTAACGTTTGGGGAAGCGGTTGGAAACCACGAGAAGAAGATAACCTCGATTCCTCCGATGCACTATCGACCAAGTTTCAAGTGCGGATGTTTGTACTCACGAGGATGGTAAAGTCAAGGAGGTACATTCTTGGGGATCTTGTCAGAGACCAGTTGGGGAGAATTTAAGAGGCGCTCTACTGGGGATCTTGCGTGTAGATCCTGCTGGAGATCATTTGATCGTTGCTAGGAGGCCAAGGGTTAGAAGGATGGAGCCCGTCGAAATCTTGGGGAATAAAGATGTAGGTTTCCTCAGGTGTATTATCGACCTTGTTCCATATACGGATCTGCTTTTGTCGGGAGGTGATAATTGTCGAGAGATATTTTGCTGGGGATACCTCTGCTGGTGATGAATCATTACTGCTTGGAGACTGATGTAACATGGCTTAGTTGAGTGGAATCACTGTGTCATACCCCAAAATTTGCCCTCCTACTTCTCAAGACATTTCATACATCCATACTCGAGGATTCCTCGAGGTTGATCAGACAAACCTCCTGACAATCGACCAAACTAGGTTTGGCAATTCTCGGATCCATATGGATTTCCAACATCTCCAATGGTCATCATGCCTCCTCATATGCTTCAAAGATTCTCCATGTCAAGATTCAAGCCTTACAAGTCAAGTTTCCTTAGACCATTGCTCAGATGGTTGAAAATCAGTTGTATTGGACAAAAAGTCAGCGTGGTCACAGACACTCAAACTTCATGATTTTTGGTCAACATCCTCATTTGAAGTCACATTCATCATTTGATCAAGGGTTGATCATGATTCATCAAGAAAACTCAAGATTTGCACAAAAGTCAAACTTTCCAAATTAGGGTTTTTTAGTGAAAAGTCAACTGAAATTTGATTGAGCATAACTTCTTTATACTTTCTCGAAATTTTCCACCACCTCTCATTTTGAAGAAATTAAATTCTCTACAACTTCATGTCTCACAAGAATGTTCAAAAATGCTTCATTTAGAAGGTATGGATCAAAATATTACGGTCCTTTTCAAAGTCAACAAAAGTCAACTTTTGTTTTGAATATTATTGAGCATGGAAACTCAATTGAGATGAAACCAAAGAGGTTGTTTATAGGACACCTATAGCTTTCTAAAAAGTCCAAGAACACTCAAAAATGTGGAAAATTGAGCAAAATACACCTTACAGAAGTTGGGTATTTTTGGATAATTGCACAAAAGGAGATATTTGTCAAAATCCAATTTTTTCCAAATGGGCCTATAATTTTATGATCCAAACTTGATCATAATATTATTTGTGACCTATTGATGCTTTGCCATGACCACATTCTATTTTTTTGATTTATTTTTGAATTTAAAACCATTTAATTCAAATTTAAATTATAAAAAATATGAAAACAAGATATATTTTCAAATGGATTGGATCTTTATCAAACTTGAGGTCCAAGATAGCCCACACAACTTGTCAATTTCGTGCTAGCTTGCATATGGAAGAGAAAATCAAATTTTCTCAAAATTTGATTTTATTTGAAAAGAATTAATTTCACATTGAATACCATATCTTTTTTCACTCTCTTTGCACTCACTCTTCACTCTATAAATACCCAGCATGTTGCACAAGACAGGGGACAAAACCCTAGCCCTTACAACAACCCTCACTTTGCTCAAAATTTTCACAAAGTTGTGAAAATTGAAATCCATTCTCCAGCCGTTTTCAGTCCAATTTAAGCACTCAATCGTGTTCCAGAAGCATCATAGGGTAAGTCCAGGTCAAGAACCATGGCTAAAGCTACTTAAATCGTGCCATACATGATCATACATATGCATATAATTCTCGAATTCGTTTTCTAATTTCTATCGTGTTTTGCCTGAATCTAACCATCATTATGAGTTCCTGGGGTATCATAGAGCAGGACTGGGTGATTACATGAAGCCCATGTCAACCGGAATCCAAATTGCCATTGTTAGGGAAGTTTATGTTCTCTTCTTCGAAACTCATTATACATCCGTTTCAAGCCAAAACGATGGCACCATCGAACTCGCAGCCATCGAATTAGGGGGGTAGGGTATCCCTTTGCCATTTATTTCTCTTATTTTTCAGGTTTGAGCTTTTGTTCGATCGGAGAAGACGACCGGAGCTAGGGCTCCGGCGTCGTTGACTGAAGCGAAGAGCGGTGAGGCATGCGTGGCGCGTTGGGGCTTGATTCGTTCCTTCGTTCCACAGGGTCCACATGGTGGTGTGCTTTGAATTCAAAGTCAGACACGTATTCCTTTAAAAACAATTGTTTGTATTTTCATGACCACGAAGTGCACTTTGGCTCGATGGTTAAGCGTGTGGATTGGAAGATGCTCTCAAGGTCACGAGTTCGAACACAGTCGGGACCATATTATTTTTCTCTTTTACAAAACTAACTATTTTCATATTTTCTATTTTTCTTTAATATTTTCCATCCAATTTATTTTATCTTTAATATTTTTATCATGCATTTAAAAACACCAAAAATATTCATTTTTGCATAATCATCGAAAATGTTTATTTAATTTTACTATAAAAATTATTTTTGCATGCATATTTAATTTCTAATTAATCATTTAAATGACTTTTAATTGTTTTTAAATTATCAAATCAATTCGAAAATTACCAAAATTTATTTTATCATATTAATGTCATTATTAACACAAAAACTTTTCTCATTCAAAATACTTATTTTACTAACATTTTCCTCTTATGCAATTTTCTATTTTCGATTTTGTATCATTCACAGGATATACCGTTTCGGACGATTTTTATTACTTTTCTTTTTCAATTATGTAATTGCCTATGGGATATAATAGTTTAATTAGGACTTTTATTTTGCAATCTCATTATGTATACGCCCCAAGCCATGTAATAGCGTGGACTTTATCTTTCCGCTTTTACTTTCAATTTACTTTCCGCACCTATAAGCGCTAGTAATTAGGCGTGTATGGCAAGATAAAATTGGACATAGATCACTCATAATTTCAAGATAAAATATCGAATCAACACACTCTTTTCACATGCACCCTTAGGGTAATTCTCTCGTTGCCTTCTACGAATACAAATGGTGAGTCCTCGAGCGTAGAGGTATTCTAACCTGTTGCCTTGAAACAAATCATCATAGTCCCTTGATACAAGATCATAGACCCACGGCGTCGCTCTACGAATACATGATCTTGACCCTCGATTTTAGCCTCTGAAAATGATGATAGTCCCTTGAATGTGCTAGGATACTTCCTGAGTTGCCTTCTATGACCATCGATGTCCCTTGAATGTCCACATCCAGCGAATAGGGTTACCTACCAACTAATGGTATGGATAGCGCTATTCTAAAGGGCGTAAAATAACAAAGCGACCATTACGAGTGGTAATAAGACTTTTAGTTGCTTGCTCGATCAAATACTTTTTGCACCACACTTTTGTCAAAGTTCAAACTCTTTTCAAAAGCGAAACATTTAGAACACTTTGTATACATTCCTACATGAATCATTACAAAGTCAAGCGAAATTCCCTTTCAAAACATTTTGTCAAACACACGAAAGCACTTTTTGAAAATGATCTAAGAGCAACTAAGAGCCGTAGATAACTACGGATGGAAAGGGTCTTAATACCTTCCACTTTTCATAACCTTCTCCTTACTCGAGAATCTAACGAAGGTCTTTTCCTATTCTTTTCACCTTCCCTTAATTGGATAAAAGAAAGGTCGGTGGCGACTCTTGCTATCCGCATATTTGCGATACAAAAATCTCAAAGTCAGTTTACCGTATTACACACTGCTCGGGGGCTAACGTGATGGAGCCTGAAAGGTCTGGACTAGTGGAGAGAAATGCGTACTCCGCCGGGGAGTTTTATGGTGAGTGACATCTCTGTGGGGATTATTCTTTGCAGGGGAATGTACTGGTGATTTTCGTCGTCATCTCAATTCCTAGAGCCTGTAGTAATTACTTTCGTATGTTCACTTTTCGCATGTTTGTAAATAGATTTTTATTGTCACATGCATATAATCATTCAAAGCAAACGTTGGACTTTATGCAAACAACAACGGTAAAATTGTGAGAAAGAACTCGTATTTATTTGAAATGTGGCGTATGGCCAGTAGTTTGTACACAAGAAAAGTAAAAGCTATCACGGAACAATCTCGTTAAGTTCAACTATGCTGTACTCATATATTTCAACTATCTCATCTCCTTCTGTCGTTATAAAGTGAGTGAATTGATTTTCGCCATTTGAATCTTGAATCTTGATAGTAGTGCGTAGATAGGTGATCGGGCGACATAGTTATGCGCTTAAATCTAACTTTTGCCTAGACAGCCTTTCGGGTATTCGATCTCTGGGATACCCTTTTTGCCAAACCCGCCGGGTTTTCGACTTGCAAGATGTACATGTTTTGTATATATATCCTTAACTTTTGCCGAACCCTTTTGGTTCGCCGGGATGCTATTTTTTCCTAGGCCGATCGACCTAGCGGGTCTCTTTTATCGTAGTATTTTTGACTATGCGTTCACGGGTGTGGGAAGTCTTCACCATCCATGGTGCTAAGTATCATAGCTCATTTGGAAAATCTTCTTGACTACAAGCGGTCCCTCGTGGGTGGGAGTCCATTTTCCACGGGATCACCTTGTGGAAGAATGATGCGCTTGATTACTAAATCACCGATTTGGTAGACCCGGTGCTTGACTCTTTTGTTGAATGCTCGATCATTAAACACGATAGATCTGTCCATGGCGATTGATGCAGTCGTTCTCATCAATCAAGTTAATCGGTCAATGATGCGGATCGATCGTCTTCGCATAACTCCTGCGGAGGACTACGGTTGAGGGTATCTGAACCTCGATTGGTAAGACTACTTCCATACCGTATACAAGAGAGAAAGGGGTTGCCCTTGTTGATGTCCGTACTGTAGTGCACATACCTCCAGTTCTTGATATTCTTGTTGGCGGCTTCCACTGCGCCATTCATCTTAGGTCGATAAGGAGAAGAGTTGTGATGCTTGATCTTGAACTGCGTGCAGAGTTCGGTGATCATTTTGTTGTTGAGATTAGAGCCGTTATCTGTGATAATCCTTTCGGAAGTTCCATATCGACAGATAAGATTATTTTTGATGAATCGAGCCACAATATTCTTGGTAACAGATGCGAACGAAGCTGCTTCTACCCATTGGGTGAAATAGTCAATTGCCACAAGGATGAAACGATGTCCGTTGGAAGCGGTGGGCTTGATTTCTCCAATCATGTCAATGCCCCACATTGCAAAAGGCCAAGGAGTTGTTAGAACATTCAGAGGTACTAGAGGTATGTGAACTTTGTCTGCATATATCTAGCACTTGTGACAAGATCGAGCATAATGGTGACAGTCAGCTTCCATGGTGGACCAATAGTTACCTGTTCTCAAAATCTTCTTAGCCATCGTATGACCACTGGAGTGGGTAACAAATGCGCCTTCGTGTAACTCTTCCATGATACGTCTTCTTTTTTACGGTCTACAGTGAGTAAGCACAAGTCGTGGTTGCGCTTGTATAAGATGTCGTTCTTTGAGGAAGAATTTGGATCTGAACCTTCTCAAAACTTCTTATCGTTGTGAGATGCCCTGGGATATTCACGAGTCTCAAGATACCTCTTCCGTCGTAGTACCTAGGTTTCTAAATCATGTATCAAGCTCATAACAATAAGCTAGTTAGTCAAACTTCTCAATGATGATATGGGGCCTCGTTGTCCATCGACCTTGAACATAGATGACATAGTAGCTAGCGCGTGCTTGTGATTCTCTTCTCATGGAATATGATTGAAAGTGATCTCTTGAGTAGGGATCAAACTCAAAACATGCTCCCGATATGGAATGAGATTCGGATGCTTAGTATCCACTCGCCAATCGACTAATCACTAAGGTGAGTCTCGTACACTTGCAGAACTTGATTCTTAAGTTAATAGCGACTTTGATACCCATGATGCAGCCGTATTGGCCATGTTGTTGGTGCGGTTGAAACATAATCTGGCGGTGAATGGCGTGTGTCGCTGTAAGAGATGTAATGATGGTGTCAATGCCATTGCCAAATCGTTTGAGGCTCCATCAAAGACCATGGTCCATGGGATCCTTGTTCGGTCCTTCATCGGACACAGTTCTTCCTGATCGGTAACTAGTAAAACATCTTGGTTTGGAAATTCAAGCGTATGGGCGATAGTCATCTCGACTTGATGAGCCAAATGATCGCTACTACACTTCCTTGATCGCTTTCTGAAGTGTCTTGGATGTAAATATTAATCGGGATCATTTGCCATCTTGCTATTCTTCGGAGAGGCTGGTTTCTCAAATATGTATTTTATCGGATCCATCTTGAAATCAACAAGGTAGTTTGAGTCAACATATCTTTGTCTTAGTCGTGACAGCCAAGCCATGACGTAAGTTTTCTCGGTTGTGAGTATCTTGTTTCACAGATCGGTAAACTTTTGCTAAGTTAGTATATTGCATACTCTTTTGACGGACTCGTCATGTTGCCCCGACACACCCATTGAACTCTCTAATAGTGTCAAGTACATGATAAGAGGTCTTCCTTGACAGCGGCATCGGGATAGGAGGTTACATGGGTACTCCTTGATTTTGTCAAAAGCGATTTGGCAATCGTCGTTCATTCCACTACTTGATCTTTCTTGATAACGAAGATTCGCTCCAGTAAGCGGTTAGATGTCGATGAATCGGAAATGTAATTCATCGGCCGAAACCTCGGCTTCTTTCGGTGCGGGCGGCATTTCTTGAATAGCTTTAACCTTGGTTGGATCAACTTCAATACCTTTCCAGACAACAAACCCTAGGAGTTTTCGGATCGATTCCAAAGGTGCACTTGTTGGGATTAAGTCTCGATCTATACTTCTTGACCTATCAAACAATTTCCATAGATGATCAAGATGTTCTTCTTGATGCGTGATCGAGCTATCATGTCGTCGATGTAGACCTCATCTCGTGATGAATCATGTCATGAAATAACGTCACCATAGCGAAAGTACCTTTGTGTAACAAAGTAGTCTTCTCCATGTCTTACGGAGCCATTTTGATCGATTGTAAGGAGAAACCATCCATGAAGGAGAAAACCTTATGTTGGGAAGTGTTGTCAACTAGAACATCAATATGAGGCAGTGGAAAATCGTCTTTCGGACTTGCTTTGTTCAGATCTCTGTAATCTACACACATTCGTACCTTGCCATCCTTCTTGGGCACAGGCACGACATTTGCAACCCATTATGGATAGGAAGTAACAGCTAAGAAATCGGCGTTGAGCGCTTCATAACCCGGCTTTGATTTTCTCGACATCTCGGGGCGCATCTGACAGACCTACATTTCAGGAGAAAACCTTCTCTTGTCAGCAATCGGTGTACCACAATATCAATGTCCAGACCTGGCATGTCTTCGTACAACCAAGCAAAAACCTCAATATAATCTCGTAGCATCTAAACCAACCTCTCTTTGACACTGTTCTCAAGACCCGCTCCTATCTTGATCTCTTTTTTGTCTTCATCAGTACCCAAATTCACAACCTCAACTGGCTCTTCGTGTGGTTGTAACTAACTCTCTTCTTGTTGTAGCGATCGACAAGTTCTCACGGCACTTCACATCTTCCTCACCTTCGTCTTGGCTTGGTAGATCGGATTATCGAAGTCATATTTAGCAATAGTATATTTATCAGCGAGATTACGGTGATTACTGCGATTGTATCACGTGGGTGTGTGTATGAAACACATATCTTTTTGAAGGGGTGATAAAGTAAAAGAAAGAAATCAACAATTAAATGCAAAAGTCCAACGATTTTATTGAATGAAAATATGTAAATGACAGATAATAACCCTCACAAATGAGCCATGACGCCCCGGGCAAGGCACTAGGCTTTAGAGTTTATTGTTCAAAACATAGAAAATATGAAAAGCAAAACAAAAACAAGAATACTCACTCTGTCTAAAGGAGATTGGTATAGCGTCTTGAGTCTTCCGATTCTTGAGTCCATTGTCGGAGTTAGGAAGATCCATTTCTTGATGTCGAAATCGTTGTAGTAGTCTTCTATAGCATGGATTCCACTACGGTACGATCACGGAAAGGAAGTTGGCGGCACACTGTGGCGTATCATCTTCTAACCTATGATGGTGAAGCCTAAACCGTCTTGTCGGTTGAAAGGGAGATCGGGGCCGTCCCAAATAGTACTACATCCCTCTTCAGCTTGAGCATCTTTCAGTGAGGCCATCTAGGCGGAACTTGTGTAACCGGGGTGACGGAGAGTCAGCAGGCATGACTCGGGTATTGTTTCAAAAGCTTGAGGCGGTCTCGAAGAATTCACCCTCCACCTCGAGGTATCGGAATGACGTAGATGGTGACCATATATTCTTCCTCACCATCCGTAACAACCTTCCCTTCGCCGGATACTTGACCGATGCAGGGTAGAATAACGGCCGCCCATGTATCCAAGGGCGTCCGTAGGCGAGTAAGGCGGGCGGATGTCCATGACAAAGAAAGTGGAGTCAAAAGCACGGAACCAACTTTACTTGGTAGAATGAGCTCTCAATCTTGTTCGTTTAGAACCATCAAAAGCTCTCACAATAATGTCCTTTGGAACCAATCCTTCAACATCGAGTCGATCAAAAGCAGTCTTCGGAAGGATATTTAGAGCGGAACCGGTATCCACCAAAACATGAGACAATGTAATGCCCTTGCATTCAACAGAGATGTGCAAGGCTTTGTTGTGTTTCTTTCCGGCAGGGGTCAGATCAGGATCAGAGAAGCCTAGGTCGTTGATGGCAGCCAAGCTAGCAATACACACTTCAAACTGGTCAGTAGTAGTGTTTTGCGGTACGTGAGCATTCTTCAGAAACTTTACCAAGGCTTTAGCATGAGTCTCAGAGCACAAGAGCAGAGCAAGCATGGAGATCTTGGGCGGTCATCCCAATGTTCCACAACATTGTAGTCACTCTTCTTGATGATCTTCAGAATTTCCTCCATTTATCGTTTGGAGGTGTCTTCAGCAACTTCCCTTGGTACTTCTGGCTGAGCAGGATGAGTCACTGGTTCTTTCCCCCTAGTCTCGGGAACTGGTTGAATAGCTAGAATGCGAGCTGGAGTCGTAGTTTCTTTTGGAGGAGAGATTTCTGGAGAGAATACTCTTCCGGTTCTGGTCACCTTACTTGATCCGGTGATGTTGTCAATGTCAGGAATGGTAGCTTCAACTGTAAGATCTTCAATAGTCAGAGGGTCTTGCTTGACGCCATGATAGTGAACATCAGCTCCATAATTCCAAGGAATAGCCTTGTCGGAGGAATATGGCACTGGTCTTGGAGAAGTAATAATGAGAGGTGCCACTCTAGGCACAGAATCAGCAGAGGAAATCCTTATTGTGTTAACATCGGCATAGTCTTACGGAAATCGTCTCCCCATCCGGTCGCCTTAACATCTTCAATAGGAATCTTGTAGCTTTCGGGAACAGTGTACTTCACCATGTACTCAAACTTTCCACTTGGCTGCCCCAAGGTATCCCATGCAGAAGGTACAGTTTCACTCACATCTTCGATCTTCAGTTTCTTAGACATGTCTTCACACAGACTCTCCACAGGTGGTTTTAGGAATAGTATTTCACAGTTATCCATCATGCACTGAACACGTCTTCTCAACCAAGCACAACCATCAGGTGCAGATGGGCACCAACGGCAATTCTCTGGGCATCCTGGGTTGACACCGGCTTGCAGCAAATTCTTCTTAACAGTCATCAGAGGAATGGTCAAGTCATCTATGTTGAAAACATAAGAGTTATCGCCAATAGCATTGGAACTTTTGTCATGGTTAGGCATAGGCGCGTTGATCACATTTGGAGTCTCAACAGGAGGATCAAACTCAATCTGCTTAGCTTCAATCATATCTTGAATCTTGTTCTTGAGCCCAACAATTGTCGTGTCGTGCCACAGGCTATTGGAATGGTAAGCACACTTAGCATTAGGATTGTATCTCGGAGAGGGTGTTGACACTACGAGGAGGATCCTTCAAAGTAATCGACTCCTTTCAACATGTGTTGCAAGGCTTGCGACAATGGCATGTTGATCTTCGTAAATTGTCTTCGTGCGCGTTCTAGCTACAGCGTTGTCTCGGCGAGGTTGTCTTGATCGGGATTGGAGATCCTGGCCCCCGATAGATTGAGTCGGTCTTGGCTCGGCTTTTCGACCATACACAACATTGGCTTCTTTCTTACCAAAAGATCTCTTGCGATGTTTGAAGATGACTCTACGAATCTTTCGCTCTTGATACCGCTTCATATGCTCTCTGTCAATATCATTTCGGTGAATCCGGTGAAGAGTTTCAATCGGATGATTGGAAAATGGACTGTCGATGTTCCATAAACATATCAACCAACTCCTATTGGATAAGGGTGGTGAACTCTACACTAGGTCTCTCCATTTCGAGCATACTCTTTGAACTTCTCATCACGACCCATAGACATCTATTTAGTTGCATGCAGTGGGTGTCAATTGACATTGTACTCATCATGCGTGAAAGCATCTAAGTCACTCCAAGTACGGATACGGTCATTTCTAGTGATAATACCACTCCAATTGAGTTAGGACAAACTCTCTTGAAAATAGTGCATCCTGACCTTACATCATTAGTGCGGGGTTGATCTTTTGAACATAGGACTTCAAATGCAACCCGGACAAGAAATGCCATCATATTTGGAAAAAGTTGGAACTTTGAACTTGGGAGGAATCACCACACCAGGGACAAGACTTAAATCATCAAAATTCAGCCCGGACATCTTCAGGTTTTCCACAGCATTCAGACGGTCCTCAAGTTGCTTGTACTTGTCATGTTCATCAGAGTATTGGTCATTATCATAATGATCTTCTCTGTCCTTCTCACGCTCACGCTGGTCTTCTTCATGTCCCTTGACACTTCCCTCAGTCTTGACACTCCCTTCTGAGAGCTCTATCCGGCTGACCACTTTAGGACCACCTTTGTAACGTCTACCCATGTTGAGAACACCAAGACCCTCTTCTACATTGATGAGCTTCTTTAGATCTTCTTGGCCTTGGACCAAGTGGTGAATATCTTCTAGGCCCAGCATTACGAGCACGAAGATCTTTGGATCTGTTCGAGCCATTTACGCTAAAATAAATAGCGATAAAATGAGAAAACCAATCTTCAATGTACCTGTTATGAGATGTTATGCTATGATATGCGATGCTTATGCAAATGCAATGCAATGTTTTCAAGGACTTTAGAGATTTAAATTTGTTAAACAAGCACGAACAAACATTTATTAGTTCTCTTTTTATTCTTTTTCTTTTTAAGTATAAGAGATAGTTCGAAATAATAAAATAAAAGAACAAAAATCCTAGACTCTAAGTCTCCCAGGGGCGCTTCCTCTTGGTGCCGAGGTAGGCGTTGATGTTTCGCTCCTCATGAAGTAGCTTGGTCAACTATAGTACCTTCTTCTCGCTTGCATAGCACTGAGCTTCGAATGTATCCCTTTCTTCTTTAAGCTGAATCCAGGATCTCTTCAAGTCTTCAAGATCAGTAGGCATGTCGGGATGGAGAACAGTATAGGGTACATCACCTATAGCAACAGGTTCCATAATCACTGGTAGAACTGGCATGAATGGCATCATGAGGTTTTGAGCTCGAGCTCGCACCCATTTGAGGTAAGGTTCTCAAGGAATGGAGTTTTGGTGCCCCAAAGTCTTGGTATCAGTCTTCTTTACCATGCCCCAAGCGTGTATGAACCTTAAATCGGTAATGCGGAGATTGTGGTTGTAGTCGAACACAATATCTTGGAGAAGCATATCATGAGGACCATCCCTTCGAGCAAAACCAAACTGACGTAGAGCTAAAGAAGGGTTCTAAGTGATACCTCCCCTTATGCCAAGGTGGTACATTAGGAATTCTCCACACGTTCAATGAATGTGAAGTCCTTTTGAGAGAAAAGACTCCAACGGATATCTGAATGAGAGAGTGACATTAGTCTTTGAGACCACTTCAATCTTTGCTCGTTCTTCAATACTGATGGAGGAAGGTGCGAAATAAACCACCTGGAAAGTAAAGGTATACAACACATGAGTTCCTTGTCTCTTAGTAATGCAGTGTGGAGAGAGTGTAGGATGTCTCCAGTAAGGTAGGCACAGGATTGTGAGTAAACAACTTGATGGCGTTGACATCTATGAATTAATCGAGTTAGGAAATAGAACCAAACCATAGATTAGCAAGGCCACAATGTCTTCGAATGCATGGAAACTCATAACTTTGAGGAATTCTCGGGCTTTCTTTACCAAGAAATTAGCAAGTAAACCCTTAACTCCGCTTCTTGTTTCCCAATTGGCTTCAATGTCTGAGCGCTTTAGGTGTAATGCTGATGCGATGTCTTCGTACCTAGGAACCTTTTCTAAACGGTGAATGGCATTTGGTCAAGAATAGGTATCCCAGTAGCAGAGAACTCTTCCAAGGTATGAACTAGTTGATAATCTGGGAATGTAAAGCAATGGTGTTTTGGATCGAAGAACTGGAATAGGACATGCATCATATCTTCTTCAAAACCGGAGGTAACCAAGTCAAGAAGATAATGATGTCTTTTGATGAACTGAGCATGATCGGGAATCTCTGAAACCAATTCTTTGAGTTCAGAAGGTATACCCATGAAGTTGATTCGGGTAGTCTTTCTGGAAGCCATAATCCTACAAAACAGAGCAAAGATAAATCCCTAGGTCCTTGAAATAGTTAGAGATAATATGCAATGTGATGATGTCATGATGTCATGTTTAGCAAGAAGCAATTCACACAATAGCCCTAGGTTTAAGGCTTGCATGAGGTATAGGTGATTACCCACCAAAAGTTTGAGTTGGTTCATCCTGTCCTATAATAATGTAAGGTTCTAGGAATCTCATATCATTGATCTTTCTCGTAGGCGTTTATTTCAATACGACTACAAAGTGGTCGACGAAAATATCCCAAAGTCGATCTCGATGGCGTAGCATCGGTATCAACCAACCTTAGTGCACCAAAGCCGCCATCTCACTACCTTCTAATGGCCAAGATGGGTCAATTAAGGTTCTAAAGTTTAGTTAGTCTTGATGACACCACGGAAGACAAATACTATCCTCAACTTGGAAATGAAGAGTATCAGGACATCCAAAGTGTCACACTAACGTAGCCATCATGTTGACCGTTTTGATATATGTCTAATGGTCGCGACGATTTATTGCTACTTACCTAAAAGGAAACCCGGATCCAGGTGTAGGATCCCCCACCAGTATAATACCCAAGCAACCCTTAAAGATAAAGCAAGCAAGTCAAACAGAAAGCAGTAAATGTGATCTAGAAATCCCTAAGGTATTCTCTCTTTAGGGTGTATCCCAATGATGCATGATTACATGTCTGATGAACTGACTTTGAGATTTTTGTATCGCAAATGTGCGGATAGCAAGAGTCGCCACTGACTTTTCTTTTATCCAATTAAGGGAAGGTGAAAATAACAGGAAAATACCTTCATTAGATTCTGAGTAAGGGAGAAGGTTATAAAAACGGAAGGTATTAGCACGCCTTTCCATCCGTAGTTATCTACGGGCTCTTAGTTGCTCTTAGATCATTTTAAAAGTGCTTTCTGTGTGTTTGTCAAAAATGTTTTGAAAAGGCATTTCGCTTTGACTTTGTAATGATTCATGTAGGAATGTATACAAAGTGTTCAGAAATGTTTTGTTTTGAAAAGAGTTTGAACTTTGACAAAAGTGTGAGGTGTGAAAAGTATTTTGATAGAGCAAGCAACTAAAAGTCTTATTACCTACTCAGAATGGTCATTTTCGTGTTATTTTACATTCCTTTAGAATAGTGCTTTCCATACCATTAGTTGGTAGGTAACCTTATTCGTTGGATGTAAGCGGGACATTCGAAGGGACATCGGATGGTCATAGAAGGCAACTTGTAGGAAGTATCCTAGCATATTCGAAGGGACTATCATCATTTTTCGTTGGCGACAATCGAGGGTCAAGATCATGTATTCGTAGGTGACATCGTGGGTCTATGTTCTTTGTATCGAAGGGACTATAATGATTTGTTTTGAAGGCAACGGTGCTAGAATACCTCTACGTTCGAGGGACTTGACCATTTGTATTCGTAAAGGCAACGAGAGAGAATTACCCTAAGGGGTGCATGTGTGAAAAGAGTGTGTCAATTCAGATATTTTTATCTTGGAGTTATGAGTGATCTATGTCCAATTTTATCTTGCCATACACGCCTAATTACTAGCAGTTTATAGGGTGCAGAAAGTAAATTGCGGAAAATAAAGTGCGGAAAGATAAAGTCCTATGCTATTACATGGCTTTGTGGCAGTTACATAATAGGAGTGCGGAAAGTAAAAGTCCTAATTAAACTATTACATCCCATAGGCAACATAGGCAATTACGTAATTGGAAAAGAAAGCAAGAAAAATCGTCCGAAACGTTATAACCTGTGAACAGATACATAATCAGAAATACGAAAAAATTGCATAAGAGGAAAATGTTAGTAAAAACAAATATTTTGGAATGAGGAAAAAGGTTTTATGTTAGTAATGACATTAATATGATAAGATAATTTTTGGTAATTTTCTGAATCGAATTGATAATTTAAAAACAATTAAAAGTCATTTAAATGATTAATTAATAATTAAATTAAATATGCATGCAAAAATAATAATTTTTATATTGAAAATTAAATAAGTATTTTTTATGATGATTATGCAAAAAATAAATGTTTTTGGAGTTTTTTAGATGCATGATAAAAATATTTGAAGATAAATTAAAATAGATAAAAAATATTATAGAAAATAGAAAAGAAATAAGTTAGTGTTCAAACTTGCAAAAATATATGGTCCTGGTCAGGCTCGAACCGGTGTCCCTCTGGTAACACGTCACGCTTCCTTTCCTTAACCACTGAGCCAATGCGCGTTTGGTGTCAAAACATTGAAACGGAATCGTTTTAAGCAAACTTGATTTCTGGGAACCAAGAACACGCGCGAAGATCTTCATCTTCTTCATTTGAAATTTTGAAAAGTTAGCGTCGGTTGAACTCGACGCTAAGGCCCCTACAAACATCAAAAATCCAGTACAAGCAATATAAATGAAATTCAAAGGCATGGTTCGATTGGAAACATTGTCCTGAACACGATGGTGGTGTTCGTTTCGTCCAATTTTTCGTATTTTAAGAAACCCTAAATCGGTTCAGAAAACCCTAACTATGGTGAATCATGTCTCAGGCCACGAAAATGCAATTGGATTGTCTAAAAAGCTTGCAAACTTCAAACTAAACACAAAGCAAACATCAAAACACGTTAACAATGCATGAATGATAGAAATCGATATTTGAAAAAGTGTGACAAATCGAAATTGTGTTCTCTCAATTCTTGATGTTTTTGAGAGATGTAAAGGTCTGGAATGATTCTAAGGACACCAAGGAACGTGTTTGGATGCTTGGAATTGGCTGAATCGAAGCAAAAACAAGGCTGCAAGTTGCTTGAACTCCACGGTTTTTTGGCTTTAGGATAGGGTTCCTCCAAGCAATTTTTCTGTTCTTGTTCATGTTGTATGCATTGTACATTTATAGTAGATGGATTTTGGGCTGATTTGAAGAACAAATAATGATCAATCAATGCAAAAATTATTTGATTTTGTACAAAATCAAATCTTCCTTTTTTGATCCAATTTCAATCAAATTCTTGCCAAATCAATGCAAATTTCGAAATTTGCCAGCTTGTGTGAGTTACTTGGATCTCAAGTATGAGAGGAAAATCAATTTTGCGTTTAATTTTGATTTTATACCTTATTTTTTAATTTAATTTGTTTTTAAATGAATAAAATTCAAATTAAATAGAAAAATAAAGACAAAATTCGTGGCATTGGGCTTGAAGGTTCCAAATAAGATA
The DNA here is from genome assembly GCA_021764765.1 of Vicia sativa. Lineage (NCBI taxonomy): Eukaryota > Viridiplantae > Streptophyta > Magnoliopsida > Fabales > Fabaceae > Vicia > Vicia sativa. The sequence continues at coordinate 31,276,283 of CM038796.1, read as the reverse complement.
AGGAACAAGTTTAAACCAAGAAAAACTAGGCCCATTTGCAAAATTTTGGATTTTGACAAGTATCTCTCTTTGTGCACCTCCTCAAAAATGCCCAACTTGTGCAAGGTGTATTTTGCTCAATTTTCAACAATTTTGAGTGTTCTTGGACTTTTTAGAAAGCTCTAAGTGTCCTCTAAACAACCTCTTTGGGTTCATCTCAATTGGAGTTTCCATGCTCAATAAATCTTCAGAACAAAAAGTTGACTTTTTGTTGACTTTGAAAAGGACCTGTAATGTTTTGATCCATATCTTCCAAATGAAGCATTTTTTGAACATTCTTGTGAGACATGAAGTTGTAGAGAATTGAATTTTTTCAAAATGAGAGGTTGTGGAAAACTTTCTGAGAAAGTATGAAGTTATGCTCAGTCAAAGTTCAGTTGACTTTTCATTGGAAAACCATAATTTGGAATGTTTGACTTTTGTGCAAATCATGAGTTTTCTTGATGAATCATGATCAACCATTGATCAAATGATGAATGTGACTTCAAAATGAGGATGTTGACCAAAAATCAGGAAGTTTGACTGTATGTTGACCACAGTTGACTTTTTGTCCAATCTGTTGATTTTCAACCATCTGAGCAATTGTCTGAGGAAACTTGACTTGTGAGGCTTGAAACTTGACATGGAGAATCTCTGAAGCATATGAGGAGGCATGATGATCACTGGAGATGTTGGAAGTCCATCTGGATATGAGGATAGCCAAACCCTAGTTTGGGTTGATTGTCTAGGAGAGGGTTTGTCTGATCAACCCTTGAGGAATCCTTGAGTCTAGATGTATGAAATGTCTTGAGAAGTAGGAGGACAAATTTTGCGGTATGACAAGTTGTAATTCCCCAATTTAATTTAGATTATTTTCTTCAATGATGCAATATGTTTATTTGTATTGAAGAGTCTTAAGAATGTGTCAGTATGCAAATAGTAGCATTATTGTTATTATTGTTATTTTATTTCTAGTTTTATTATTATTATAGATAAATTAGTATTTATAATATTAGTAGTTAATTATTTAAATATATAAGGGCAATTTGATGAAGTTGTTTGGCATTAGTGAGGATATGATGGGAATAACCATATTAGGGGTCCAAGGGGTAAAATTGGACTTAAGAGAAAATTGGAACTTAGGTATTATCATAATACGATCGTAAGAATGGAGAAGAAGGAAGAACATCGTAGAACGAGAGAAAGAAAGAGCTAGAGCAAGAGAAATTACCAACCTTGGGAGATCAAAGCTTCGAATCAAGGTAAGGGGGTGAATGGATTCCTTAATTGGTGATTATACCATGAGAGGGTAGTGAGGGTTCCTTTCCCTCTTAGGTTTTGTGTGGTTGTATGATTTGTATTGTTGAATTGATTTGGTATATGAACCTGTAATCATATATGCAATTGTGATGTTATGTTGTTGTTAAGGTGATGCTTCCATTGTTATGGTTATTTTGTGTGAAACCCCAAAATAGGAATTAGGTAATGAAGACTTGTGATTAAGGGCTTTGGTGATAATTGCAACCTGTAATTGATGCATAAGAAGTAGTGCAACATAGTCCAATGATAAGTGTTGAAATTATGCGTTTAGACCATGTTTTAGGACCTGTAATATGAAGCAAAGCGCAGAAAATTGGATTGGTGTAGTGCAGAAATCACAACAGGAAATTCCTAAATGCACAACATCGTCGGGTGATTCAGGGAGTGTCGTCGGACGGTGATAGTTTCGCCAGGATAATCAAGGAGCGAAAGGAAGAGAAATTTTTTAGTTAGCCGCTAGAGGGTCTCGCCTCGAGGGCGTCGGGCAAGAGGTGACGCGAGAGCAGTGTCGTTGGGCGACGTTAGGGATCCATCGGGCGACGGAGGGCAAAGCGGGTTGGCTAATTTGGACTTTCTTAAGACGGTCGTAACTTTAGTTTTAGGAGTTTGATTAGTGGACTGTTTGAAGAAGTCGGTAGTTATTACTGTGAACTTAAATAGAAATAGGAAATAGATGAATAAAGTCATACAGTTAGGGTCTAGAATAAGGATAAATTTGATTTCTCTTACCGGAATCTAATTGATATTTTGGTAATAATGATTGTTCTGTTACGATGTTTATGGGGTCAATGAATGTGATGATGATTATCTGATTTGCCTAAAACCGACATAGTAATTATGCATTGTGTGTTATATAATTATGTTGTTACGATCATATGGCATTGCATTTGGTGTGAGGCTTAATGCTCTGTTTGGTGATGAAGGCTTAATGCTCTATTTGGTGGCGAGGTTTAATGCTTTGTTTGGTGATGAGGGCTTAATGCTCTGGAATGCCTAAGTGGCTTTTGATGAAGGTTTATGCCTTGATGGTACCATATACATTACATTGCACTAAATTTCATAATGTTGCATAATTGTTGAATTGTTGTTGTGAAATGTGGGTGATTGATGTGTATTGATGTGTTGTGATGTGTGGCGTGAGTCAAATATTCCTTAACATGTATCTTTCACCATATAATTATTGAATGAAGTTATAACCCCTTTTGTGTTGTTGTGTACGTGCTTCCTTGGAAGTCTGGATAACCGAAAAGTAGTGCTTGGAGAAAGTGTTACTTGACCGAGTCTTTAGAGTCGCTCTGACACGTAACACGGGATTTGGGAATTTGTTATATCCTTCATTTGTTTTATCATTACATATCTTATTTTATGAATTGTGATGAACCACATGTTTGTGGAGTTTGAATTGATGTTGAGGCTAGAATGCAATAAAAAGCGAATTAAGTTGTTTTCCGCTGCATGAATAAATTATTTTGAAACCTTATGAGAATTTGAACGTATGTGACATCACATTTGTAAATTTACTCTAATAATTGTCGTGTATTTTACTACGAATATTAGTATTGGAAAATGGGGTGTTACAAATTGTGTGACCAAGATGGTGGATCTGTGTTGCTAGGAAACAACAAAGCTTGCAAGATTGCAGGCGTTGAATGTGATTCAAGCTCCATGATGAGTGAATAAGTTTATTGACTAAAGTCATGTATGTACACGATTTGAAGAAATTTGATTTCTCTTGGTGAATTCTACAAGAAAGGATATGTTTTCAAAGGAGAAAAGTATTCTAAGAGTCATGAAGGGTTGAAGGAAGTCTTGTATACCCTTGAGGGTGAAGTTGTAAATAGTTCGACAAATATTTTATCCACGAAACCTTTGTCGAAGACAAATTTGGCACATGAGATTGGGCCATGTTAGTGAAAGATTTTGGTCGAATTGGGAAACAAAATTTGCTAGGAGGAGACAAAGTCGAAAAGCTGAAATGTTATGCTGCCTCTGGTATTGCAAGGCACAGAACTACTGGAGGTACTCCACAACAAAATGGTTTGGCTGATAGGTTTAATAGAACCATCTTGGAAAGAGTTAGATGCATGTTGACTAGTGCTGGATTAAAGAAGGTGTTTTGAAATTTGACATTTCGTGACAACATATCGATAAATAGATGTCCTTGACTACGTTAGTGAAGCAACTCGATTTTCAAAAAATCATTTAAATGAATTTTCAAAAAACAACAAGTGAAATCGCCACCTAATTTTATTTGTTCTAAAAAGAGCGAAATATAGATAAAACCCGCAAATAAAAGGATAAGACGGTCTACGAAATTAAGAGATATAGGTTCGGGAGTTGGTTATGCAAGGGAAAGGTATTAGCACCCCTCACATCCATCGTACTCGATGGTACCCATTTAGTTCAAAGTGTGGTTGTGTGTTATTGTAAAAAAAAAATTACGATCTTCTAAGGTTAAAAAGATAAAGAAAGGGAGAAGAAATGTTTTTATTATTTTTGAGTTTGACACGGTTTCAAAGCCGCGTGCCTACGTATTCCCTCGTGCAATGGGAAAGTCAAAACTCCGTAGTTCTTCTAGAAAATGTTTGTTTGTTGATTGATTTTAAATGAAAAGACAAGTCGTCATTTTTAAAGGAGAAGACTCGTCTAACGTCCACAAGGTGTGATAAAGAATAAAGGACTACGCACCAACATGAGGGAGGGTTTGAGAACACCTCTAGTACTCAAGTGGAGAAGTCGAAAACCTTGGGAATAGAGGAAGAAACATCTCAATTATAAATGAATCATGTCTAATCTTGAAAAAGGGTTTAAAGGTAAAGGGTGCTTGGACGCACAAAAGATATTGAATGTGTTGGAATTGATTTTAAATTGTGGATGACAAGTACCAAAACGTTGGGATATCCTCTAACGATTCAATACTCGAGATTGGTGATTGAGGTCAACGATCATCTCTCATCAAAATCTTTATTATGAAAAGAGCGAGGTGAAACAAAGTTCACTTTTATTAAGTGTATGGAATAAAGTATTTAAGTCATTGGGTTACCCTCTAATGGCCCAAATACTTTACATTTTAATTAAATCATCGGGATATCCTCTAACAATTTAATTAAATACCATAGCACCATGTTTTTTATTTTAGAACATGGATTTGAAGTTTCTCAATTTATTGGGTTACCCTCAATCAATTAGAAACTTGATTTGTTTTGTCGTTGGGCTAACCTCTAACCATTAAAACAAATCTTATCCAAGTGTTCTTTTTTTGTAGAAATTCATTTTTGAAAATAACTCGACGTTGGATCGAGGTTTGAGAAGAAGACTCGACGTTGGATCGAGTTTTTATTGAAAAGTGTTTTAAGTACTTGGTGAATGGAGAAAGAATCAGGATCAAGATAATTGTAAATAACAAATAAAATCGACAAAGCCCATACAAGGTGGCCAACCTAAGTATAAAAATAATTAAATTACATGTGTACTAGCAAAGTGGGCTAGTCTACTATAACGACTAATTGGAACAATTAATCGAAATAGGCTCACTGTAAGAAGGCCCAGGATCAAGCGTACATGTGTGCATGTGAGGTCATCGCGACGCTTCATAGCTTTGTCGACTTACGGGTTTAAAAATGATTTACAATTATTAGTTTAAAAATGATTTTTTTGGTTTTTGTGTAAGTGACAAATAATTAAATAATAAAGCAATAAATATTTACTAAAATTATTACAAACCATAGGGATGGGGATACAAATTTACAAATGGGGATGACGGAAATAAATTACAAGTCCAAACAAATGTAAAAAAAAAAAAAAAATTAAATGAATTAAATTCATAAAAAAATAATAATTATTAAAAATTTAAGATCACTAAATTAATCCTAAAAAAACTAAAGATATTAAAGTAATTCTAAAAACAACTACAAAGTCTAAGGTTACAAAAATAAATTTAAGTTTATTAAACAAAATCTAAACTAGATTAAAATTCTAAACTTACTAAATTAAATCTAAAATAAATAAATAAATAAATAAAAATTCTAAAGTGTCTAAAACTAAACCTAAATCAAATAAAAACTATAAAGTCATAAAATTAAATATAAAATATATAAAGATTCTAAAATTAGTAAATTAAATCTAAATCGAATAAATATTCTAAAGTTTACTAAATTAAATAAAATCCTAAATTTACTTGATTGAATCTAAATCAAATAAAACTCACAAAATACTTAGAAATAGCAAATATTTTGACTATTAAAAAAAATTAGTTCTAAACTATATATTTATTTTTTGTACCTTTGAAAATTATCTTGAAGATCTAAAATGTATTACTTGTACAAACCAACAAAAGAAATACTATTTCTAAAAAAAAACTTAACAACTAAAATAAAAATAATTTTTTTGTTCTTTTAAAAATAAAGTTTTGAGTAAATAAAGTAAAACTAAATTTATGTATATTTTTTGTATCTTTGAAAATTATTTTGGAGATCTAAAATATAAAAATGGTCTCAATGGGTCTTGAACCCAATACATCTCACATATCAGTCCTAACCAAAACCACTACACCAAACTTCTTATTCATTGTACTTCCTAATATAAAACAATAAAACATTCAAATGATAAAATGAGTTGGGCTAAGCCCAAACGAATCCGTTCACCAAATAGGAGAGGAGATTTTTGAAACCTAATTTTATGATGGAGCTAGGAAATTTATTGGGAAGGAAAATCATAAATGTTTTATTCTCAATTAACTCAATAATTACTACTAATTACACCTTTTTAAAATAAATAAATAAACATGCCTCTCTCTCACGTGTCTTCTCTCTCACGCTAATCCTATTCTCTACCATCAAAATCACAGTTTAAAAAATGGAAGAAACACTCTTTCATCTCTCGATGTACTTCTTCATTGATTTCTTCTTGTAAACACAACAATACTAGCAAACAAAATCCAGGAACCTAATTTACCTAAACCCAAAACAAACCCTTAAAGCCCCAAATCGGATTTCAAAAAAAGTTAGAGATTTACAAATTCTGATTTACAAAAGTAAAACGAATTCTTGTGAAGTTGAAATAAAACCGGTATGTTTTTAGATGCTTGATCTCGCTCTTTACCTTCATCTCTGATTCGATTTTAAATACATTTCTTCTGCGCGTCTTCTTGGTTCGTGATTTAGGCTCTAGTTTCGATTCCGTGCGTCGAGTTTTGTTGCTCATATGCGTGAGGGTTATGATTTTGATCTTGGTTTATGATGGCAAGGTTGAAGAACCGAATTGATTGTAAGTTAAGGGAGTATGGAGTATAAAGTTTGACACGGTTTCAATAAGAAAAGGTTTGCGGGAGTTAAGGTGTTGGTAAATGTATGAAGGTTGAGTAACTGAATGGTAAAGCGTAGGGTTATGGAGTGAGTAGAAAGGTGTTTTGGCTTTCAAGATCGAGTTGTTGGAGGCGATGGATCGGTGAGGTTTTTCTCCCCCTTTCATTGTTGGTTTACATGCATTATAAAGGATAGTTAGAGTGAGGGTATGATAGGAATTGTCAAAACTTAGTGAGGAAGTTTGTGAGTACAATGTTAGTGGAATGGAAGAGGTGAGTGGAATGGTGTAACACACCTTGTCTTGATATGGTTGTATTTTGAATTTTCGGGTTTTGTACAAGAGTGATGGGTGGAGTAGTGGAATGAATTTGAAACTTGTACTGACTTTTGTTTTTTTTTCTCTTGTAGGTTGCTGCAAAAATGGTACAAGATGGTGGTGGCATGGGAGGTAGTGGATGAGTGAAATAAAAAAAGAACAAAAAGACCACAACTTTTTACTCTCTTACCTTTTAATCGTCGATGGATGTATCCAAAACCAAAATGCTTTTTTTTTTATTTTATATTTTCTTTGTAACAATAACAACTAACAATCTCTTAAAATAAGGTAATAATAATAATAATAATAATAATAATAATAATAATAATAATAATAAAATGCTATTTTAACAAAAAAAAAAAATGATTTTAACTTAAATTTTAATTTATTATTCTATTTAATAGAAATTATTTAATAACTTCTAATCACTAAAAGGATTGAAATTAAGTATCATAATAAAAATAGAATTAAAAGATACAAAAATAAAAATTAATTAATCTATTAAAAATAATGTAAATATGATAAAGCAGACTTTGATACTAAACTATGATTTACCTAAAAAAAGAAATTAATGCTAATGTGAAAGAAAATACTTTAATTGTCTTAAATGAAAGATTAAAAATAAAATAAAATTTTAAAATAAAATCAATTTCAAAATAAAAAACTAAACTAATTATTAATAAAATAGAAAATAATTTCAATGAAGAAAGATTTTACTTAAACCAAAGCTCTAATAAAAAACAAAAATCAAGCATGAAATAATCTATAAATACAAACATAATTACTATTAAAAACAAAACATTGTTATTTAGAAAAAACAAAATTCCTTTTAATTGTTATTTCATTATTTAACTAATAGAAATTATTTAGTAAAACCTCACCAAATAATTATAATTAGTCAAATATTAAAATAAAAATTAAAGTGAAAAATAATGCAAATGCAAATACGATTAAGACGATTTCAATGTGAAACGCATTTAACTACAAATTTACAATGCAAAGTTAAATACAAACTAGAAATTCAAAAATATTATAAAGCATACAAATGCTAGTAAAATGCTAGAAATTAACTTAATCATTAACTAAAGATGTGTAACAAAAATGTAAAAATTGATTGTTCTTTTTAATATAAATACAATGCGAGTAGAAAAATAGCAGGGTAAAATTTGGGGTGCAACAGTTGCCCCTATTTAAATATCTTCAACCAGATGATATGAAGATGATCAAGTTTCATATTATCGCAGTGGGAGATAATTAAATACCAAAAACCCAAAATTTTGCCCTGTTGCAATGGGCATGATGAATAACATATGAGGAGAACGCAATGAATGCAATATTTTTGACACTTTTTTTAATGATAAATGATATGAGACACACACTATGGTAATTTGTGGTAATTATTGGAAGACTTTGAAACTAGAAATTTGTGGTAGATTAACTGATACAACATGGAAGACAAGCTGGAAAATACGATCGATTTTAAGCAGATCGAAGCTACATCAAAAGATTCGGAAAAGACAATCGATTTTAAACAAATGCGAAGCTACATCGAGGAAATAAGCTGGAAAAGACAATCAGTTTTAAGCGGATCGAAGCTACATCGGAAATAAGCGGAAAAACAATCGATTTTAAGCAGATGCGAAGCTACATCGGGAATAAGCGGAAAAGACAATGATTTTAAGCAGATGCGAAGCTACATCGAAATAAGCGGAAAAGACAATCGATTTTAAGCGGATCGAAGCTACATCGAGAAATAAACTAGAAAGACAATCGATTTTAAGCAGATGCGAAGCTACATCGAGCAGATAAGCTGGAAAAGACAATCATTTTAAGCGGATGCGAAGCTACATCGACGATAAGCGGAAAAGACAATCGATTTTAAGCAGATCTGAAGCTACATCAGGGAGATAAACTGGAAAAGACAATCAGATGTTAAACAGATCTGAAGCTACATCAGGGAAATAAACTGGAAAAAACAATCAGATTTTAAACAGATCTAAAGCTACATCAGAGACATAAACTGGAAAAGACAATCGATTTTAAGCGATCGAAGCTACATCAGAGAATAAACTGGAAAAGACAATCAGATTTTAAACAGATCTGAAGCTACGTCGGGGAAATAAACTGGAAAAGACAATCAGATTTTAAACAGATCTGAAGCTACATCAGAGAAACCTTTTGGTAGGTACCAAGTAAGTTGGATTTTGACTGCAAGGTAAGACATTGATTGTAACAAGACCTCGGGAAAATGCAAATGAGGATAAAACACTCTTGCTATGCATGATATATGAATTTTGTGATGCATGATATATGAATGATCGATGCATGTAGTATGTAATGCAGACGTTTATGACAACGGAGATTGACTCTTTTGTGGAGGTAAGATGGGAACTCTGATTCCTCAACACGGAGAACACTACTAACTCTGCTTGGAGAGAAAATGTCTTGAGAAAGACTTCTAACACACTTGTGAACTGTATTGAAATGATGATCCTTGGAGGAAATGCCGAAGCGCTACTTGGGGATTACCCCGGATTAGCTAAATGTTGAGGATAAACGGACCATGGCTTCCGTTCTTGAAAATAACTAAGGGAAAAGAGTGCCCCGGTATAAGTCTTGAAAGAGATCTTCTGATTAAAACAATTTTGATAATGACTTGCACTGAGCAACAAATCTTGAACTGATTCACAACAGGATCTGAAAGATACTTGCCCCTGATTAAGATCACTGACCAAGTTTACTAACAGTTTGGACTTCCTTGATGAGGAAAACTTGTTTGCAAGCAAAAAATATTTATTCAAACATGGTAAATTTAATGCAAAGCTCATGCAAAGTTTTGAAATAAAATCATTTTTGGAATGATGTTATTTGTTGTATAGAAAATGGATCAGGTTAAAACAGTGGTTTAAAAATTTAAAAGTGAAAAAGAAATAAAGTATGATATACCAAGGCAATCGATTTGCAAAAATCTTAGGAGTCATATTACGCAACTTGTTGTAGTATACTTTCAAAAGAAACGACTTCAATTAGGTCTTTTGAGGGTTGTAACGGTGCAGTTCACGGTTTAGAAACAAAGGATAAAGGCTCAAAATTTATTTGTACCCAACCCAATCTTCGTGATGTTCTTCAGTCCTATGTTCAGTTAACTCAAACTGTGCATTTAAGTTTCAATAGACTTTGAACTTGTACACTGATAGTGATGATGGCTCAGAAGTTGACAGATATTCTTGAGATTGCAGTCACTTCTTTTTTTGCAATATTTTGCTGTTTGAGGACTTTAGTCAACTCTTATTTTGAATTTTGTCATCCCTAAATTTTTCCTGAACCGTTCCATTTAAGATTACGGTCAGCGGGATGCCCCAATTTCTTATATATATTAATGGAAAGACAGTGACTGCTTGACTTTCATGATTACGGCGAACCATCATCATCGCTTTTTGACTTGTATGACATCTCCAACACTTCTTGATGTGTGCGAAGGAAGCTTGATTTAATACAACCTTTGTTTAAAGGCGTCTTGAATGAATGCACATCCGAATTAAGCGAAATACCACGCGGGTTAAAATTGCGAGGTTTTTCGTATAGAAAGAGACTCCAACTTCTAGGCTCGAAAGGGTTGACAAGGGACTAACTTCCTTATTTCTCTAGTGTTTGGGAATTGAAACAATGCCTGTATATCATCAGCAAAGTTTTATTCGAAAGCATACCAACAACAATTATGGGTATCTTGTTTTTATCATCCTCCCTCCAATCTTTGCAAAAACAAAAGTTCGGTAAAGAAATTAAGCGAAACTATATATTTGAAAAGAAAGCGACAAACAAAATTATTTGAATCAAAGAGTGCAATGCTCATTTCATTAAAATTAACTTGAAATTACAAACAAGATTTGAAAGCAATAATTTAGCATAAACTAGGAAAATGCAAGCAGAAAGAAACATGGCCTAGTGACTAATCGATTACAAGGATGAGTGTCTGTCTAAAACACGGCTTTAGGAGGTGGCTTGGGATATTCGACCGTCTTGACCACTTTTCACAGCAGCGGATTGTTGATAACATTTGGCGGAGGATCTCAAAATTTATCTCCTTGCTTCGATTAGCTCTTGAACTCTAGCCTTGTGGTAACAACATTCAAATCGTGACAGCGGCTCCTGTGGAACTCACAATGAAGATCGACACGAATCCGATCGGGAGAGGATTTGGAGGAATCAAGGCCTAGTTGTGATCGGACCTAGTTCAACCAAGTGAGGATACAATGCGGTGTAAGTCATTGGAATAGGATCAATGATTCCTATTCCTTGCATTATTACGATTTTGTCCTTGACTTGGCGTTGAGGAATCTGAATTTGTTGAGCCTTATTGCGGGGTGATGGCATCTACTTGCGGTTGGTCATAGTATTGAGGCCTCGGCGAGGTCTTCTCCTTTCAATCGAGACAACATTAGTTTCACCATCTTTCTTCTTATGGAAGTTTCCAAAGATTTCTTGGCACCACTAGAGGATTCTGACAGCAGACACTTTTCCTCTCTTGATTCCCTCTTCTAGCCTTTGGCCAATAGTCACCAAGTCTGTGAAGCGGGAGGACACACTACCAATCATTTTCTCCCAATAGAAAGGGGACAAGGTATCCATAAACAAACCGGTGAGCTCCTTCTCGGATAAGGGTGGTTCAACTTGTGAGGCCAACTCTCTCCACCATTGAGCGTATTCCTTAAAGATTCCTTATCATTCGAGACATGTTTTGCAATTGTGCGATCAGGAGCCATGTCAAGATTGTAGTGGTATTGTTTCATGAAAGCATTAATCAGATCCTGGAAGCATTGAATATGGTCTTTCTCAAGTCCCATATACCATTTCAATGAAGCTCCACTCGGGCTATCTTGGAAGCGATGGATAAAAGCTTGTCATTCCTCGTATAGCGAGACATTTTCTGAAGTACATCAACAAATGACTTTTTGGACAAGTGTGCCTTGTATTTCTCGAAATCGGAGTTTTGAACTTATGAGGCATAACGGATCGAAACCGGGCACATGTTTTCGCAATACCAAAGACATCGTTGCCTTCCATAGCTCTCATCCTTCTTTCCAGTCGATATTGCTCGCGGACTTCTTCAAGTTCATCAAAATCTTCTCGACTCACACGTGGAGTGTCGACCTGATAATCAAAGAGATTCTCATAAGCAACTTGTGCGATGGTTGATGCACAAAAGGTCGATGAGGCGTATGCGTCGGTTGAGGCTCGGTGGCGGAGCACGGAAAAGCTGATCGGGAAGACTCGCCAACCAATGGAGTAGTTGCGTGGGTGGAGCGTAATTCGAGGTAACCCAAATTCGGCCAAGTAGTGCGGCATCGAGAAGGCGAGGATCAACAACGGTGAGACTTGAAATTACGATCTTTGAGGTTGTTCACCTCTGCGATCGAACTTGCATCATTTGGTAAGTTTAGTCATGTCGACTTCAAATCATCGATTTCCATTTGGACTTCGCATTGTGTTGCTCTTGGTATTCCATTCTTCTCTTGATGTTGGCTCTAGTTCCGTACTTGTGCGGAGGAATCGACAGCGATAAATCAACAGCGAAGGCGGAGATAGAGCGAAATGAGTTTTTATAACTTGAATGTATGCATGAAATATGTAGATGGATGCAATGAAATGTAATATCATCAATGGAAAGATGTAATGAAATGTAATGTCACATATCGAATGAGATGCAACATAATATGATAATAGATTCACGAGAGGCGTGAAAGCAGGGGATGATACAAGCAATCAAAATAACTTATTCGGTGGAATCCTATGATAGGATGGTTTAAGTTTTCTACCCAAATTCCCCATGGGATGGTTCTAAGGTCACCTAAGTGTTTCTGAGTCTCGGATCCCTTTTAACAAACATTATCATCGCGAGAGGCCTACGTGGTGATAGTATTTGCAAAAGTATACCCCAAGAAACGGCTCTTAACGGGATGCTCGAAATCCAAAATTTGAGCGTTTGGTCTCGGTTAGGACAACATGAACAAACTTAGAGTTATAGGTCGTTTGTCCAAAGATTGATGTCCTGCGCTATCGCGGGCCAACAACCTCCTTAAAACAACCAACTCTAAGCGGGTCTTCGCCGGGCCAACAAGACAATGGAGTCGGTGGACCTAGGCTACGCAACCCCTCTATTCCTAAAAAGGTGACCTAGAAGCCTGGGTAGTGGGCTTATCTATGTATCAATAATCCCATCAATAATTCCCACACAATGGATATATAAACAAGATAATAAATGAAGCATAGAAAAATAAATAACGAAACATAAACATAAGATAAAGTACAAAGAAGAAAGTAAAATAAAGCGATAAACACACAACCACACAAAGAACTAAACTAGGGTTAACTCGCAGAAAATCTTCCCAGTGAAGTCGCCAAGCAAGCAACTCGATTTTCAAAAAATCATTTAAATGAATTTTCAAAAAACAACAAGTGAAATCGCCACCTAATTTTATTTGTTCTAAAAAGCGGAAATATAGATAAAACCATAAATAAAAGGATAAGGCGGTCTCTGAAATTAAGAGATATAGGTTCGGGAGTTGGTTATGCAAGGGAAAGGTATTAGCACCCTCACATCCATCGTACTCGATGGTACCCATTTAGTTCAAAGTGTGGTTGTGTGTTGTAAAAAATTACGATCTTCTAAGGTTAAAAGATAAAGAAAGGAGAAGAAATGTTTTTATTATTTTTGAGTTTGACACGGTTTCAAAGCCGCGTGCCTACGTATTCCCTCGTGCAATGGGAAAGTCAAAACTCCGTAGTTCTTCTAGAAAATGTTTGTTTGTTGATTGATTTTAAATGAAAAGACAAGTCGTCATTTTAAAGGAAGACTAGTCTAACGTCCACAAGGTGTGATAAAGAATAAAGGACTACGCACCAACATGAGGGAGGGTTTGAGAACACCTCTAGTACTCAAGTGGAGAAGTCGAAAACCTTGGGAATAGAGGAAGAAACATCTCAATTATAAATGAATCATGTCTAATCTTGAAAAGGGTTTAAAGGTAAAGGGTGCTTGGGCGCACAAAAGATATTGAATGTTGGAATTGATTTTAAATTGTGGATGACAAGTACCAAAACGTTGGGATATCCTCTAACGATTCAATACTCGAGATTGGTGATTGAGGTCAACGATCATCTCTCATCAAAATCTTTATTATGAAAAGAGCGAGGTGAAACAAAGTTCACTTTTATTAAGTGTATGGAATAAAGTATTTAAGTCATTGGGTTACCCTCTAATGGCCCAAATACTTTACATTTTAATTAAATCATCGGGATATCCTCTAACAATTTAATTAAATACCATAGCACCATGTTTTTTATTTTAGAACATGGATTTGAAGTTTCTCAATTTATTGGGTTACCCTCAATCAATTAGAAACTTGATTTGTTTAATCGTTGGGCTAACCTCTAACCATTAAAACAAATCTTATCCAAGTATTCTTTTGTAGAAATTCATTTTGAAAATAACTCGACGTTGGATCGAGGTTTGAGAAGAAGACTCGACGTTGGATCGAGTTTTTATTGAAAAGTGTTTTAAGTACTTGGTGAATGGAGAAAGAATCAGGATCAAGATAATTGTAAATAACAAATAAAATCGACAAAGCCCATACAAGGTGGCCAACCTAAGTATAAAATAATTAAATTACATGTGTACTAGCCAAGTGGGTTAGTCTACTATAACGACTAATTGGAACAATTAATCGAAATAGGCTCAACGTAAGAAGGCCTAGGATCAAGCGTACATGTGTGCATGTGAGGTCATCGCGACGCTTCATAGCTTTGTCGACTTACGGGTTTAAAAATGATTTACAATTATTAGTTTAAAAATGATTTTTTTGGTTTTTGTGTAAGTGACAAATAATTAAATAATAAAGCAATAAATATTTACTAAAATTATTACAAACCATAGGGATGGGGATACAAATTTACAAATGGGGATGACGGAAATAAATTACAAGTCCAAACAAATGTAAAAAAAATAAAATAAAATTAAATGAATTAAATTCATAAAAAAATAATAATTATTAAAAATTTAAGATCACTAAATTAATCCTAAAAAAACTAAAGATATTAAAGTAATTCTAAAAACAACTACAAAGTCTAAGGTTACAAAAATAAATTTAAGTTTATTAAACAAAATCTAAACTAGATTAAAATTCTAAACTTACTAAATTAAATCTAAAATAAATAAATAAATAAATAAAAATTCTAAAGTGTCTAAAACTAAACCTAAATCAAATAAAAACTATAAAGTCATAAAATTAAATATAAAATATATAAAGATTCTAAAATTAGTAAATTAAATCTAAATCGAATAAATATTCTAAAGTTTACTAAATTAAATAAAATCCTAAATTTACTTGATTGAATCTAAATCAAATAAAACTCATAAAATACTTAGAAATAGCAAATATTTTGACTATTAAAAAAAATTAGTTCTAAACTATATATTTATTTTTTGTACCTTTGAAAATTATCTTGAAGATCTAAAATGTATTACTTGTACAAACCAACAAAAGAAATACTATTTCTAAAAAAAAAACTTAACAACTAAAATAAAAATAATTTTTTTGTTCTTTTAAAAATAAAGTTTTGAGTAAATAAAGTAAAACTAAATTTATGTATATTTTTTTTGTATCTTTGAAAATTATTTTGGAGATCTAAAATATAAAAATGGTCTCAATGGGTCTTGAACCCAATACATCTCACATATCAGTCCTAACCAAAACCACTACACCAAACTTCTTATTCATTGTACTTCCTAATATAAAACAATAAAACATTCAAATGATAAAATGAGTTGGGCTAAGCCCAAACCCGAATCCGGTTCACCAAATAGGAGAGGGGAGATTTTTTGAAACCCTAATTTTATGATGGGAGGAAATTTATTGGGAAGGAAAATCATAAATGTTTTTATTCTCAATTAACTCAATAATTACTACTAATTACACCTTTTTAAAATAAATAAATAAACATGCCTCTCTCTCACGTGTCTTCTCTCTCACACTAATCCTATTCTCTACCATCAAAATCACAGTTTTAAAAAAATGGAAGAAACACTCTTTCATCTCTCGATGTACTTCTTCATTGATTTCTTACTGTAAACACAACAATACTAGCAAACAAAATCCAGGAACCTAATTTACCCTAAACCCAAAACAAACCCTTAAAGCCCCAAATCGGATTTCAAAAAAGTTCGAGATTTACAAATTCTGATTTACAAAAGTAAAGAGCAATTCTTGTGAAGTTGAAATAAAACCGGTATGTTTTTAGATGCTTGATCTCGCTCTTTACCTTCATCTGATTCGATTTTAAATCATTTCTTCTGCGTTCCCGCGCGTCTTCTTCGGTTCGTGATTTAGGCTCTAGTTTCTGATTCCCGTGCGTCTGAGTTTTGTTGCTCATATGCGTGAGGGTTATGATTTTTGATCTTGGTTTATGATGGCAAGGTTGAAGAACCGAATTGATTGTAAGTTAAGGGAGTATGGAGAGTATAAAGTTTGACACCAGTTTCAATAAGAAAAGGTTTGCAGGGAGTTAAGGTGTTGGTAAATGTATGAAGGTTGAGTAACTGAATGGTAAAGCGTAGGGTTATGGAGTGAGTAGAAAGGTGTTTTTGGCTTTCAAGATCAGGTTGTTGGAGGCGATGGATCTGGTGAGGTTTTTTCTCCCCCCCTTTCATTGTTGGTTTCTGTCTGTTATAAAGGATAGTTAGAGTGAGGGTATGATAGGAATTGTCAAAACTTAGTGAGGAAGTTTGTGAGTACAATGTTAGTGGAATGGAAGAGGTGAGTGGAATGGTGTAACACACCTTGTCTTGATATGGTTGTATTTTGAATTTTAGGGTTTTGTACAAGAGTGATGGGTGGAGTAGTGGAATGAATTTGAAACTTGTCTTGACTTTTGTTTTTCTCTTGTAGGTTCTGCAAAAATGGTACAAGATGGTGGTGGCATGGGAGGTAGTGGATGAGTGA
Organism: Vicia sativa; assembly: GCA_021764765.1. Lineage (NCBI taxonomy): Eukaryota > Viridiplantae > Streptophyta > Magnoliopsida > Fabales > Fabaceae > Vicia > Vicia sativa. The sequence continues at coordinate 31,259,328 of CM038796.1, read as the reverse complement.
AATAAAAAGAACAAAAGACCACAACTTTTACTCTCTTACGCTTTTAATCGTCGATGGATGTATCAAAACCAAAATGCTTTTTTTTTTATTTTATATTTTCTTTGTAACAATAACAACTAACAATCTCTTAAAATAAGGTAATAATAATAATAATAATAATAATAATAATAATAATAATAATAATAATAATAATAATAATAATAATAAAATGCTATTTTAACAAAAAAAAAAATGATTTTAACTTAAATTTTAATTTATTATTCTATTTAATAGAAATTATTTAATAACTTCTAATCGCTAAAAGGATTGAAATTAAGTATCATAATAAAAATAGAATTAAAAGATACAAAAATAAAAATTAATTAATCTATTAAAAATAATGTAAATATGATAAAGCAGACTTTGATACTAAACTATGATTTACCTAAAAAAAGAAATTAATGCTAATGTGAAAGAAAATACTTTAATTGTCTTAAATGAAAGATTAAAAATAAAATAAAATTTTAAAATAAAATCAATTTCAAAAATAAAAAAACTAAACTAATTATTAATAAAAATAGAAAATAATTTCAATGAAGAAAGATTTTACTTAAACCAAAGCTCTAATAAAAAACAAAAATCAAGCATGAAATAATCTATAAATACAAACATAATTACTATTAAAAACAAAACATTGTTATTTAGAGAAAAAAACAAAATTCCTTTTAATTGTTATTTCATTATTTAACTAATAGAAATTATTTAGTAAAACCTCACCAAATAATTATAATTAGTCAAATATTAAAATAAAAATTAAAGTGAAAAATAATGCAAATGCAAATACGATTAAGACGATTTCAATGTGAAACGCATTTAACTACAAATTTACAATGCAAAGTTAAATACAAACTAGAAATTCAAAAATATTATAAAGCATACAAATGCTAGTAAAATGCTAGAAATTAACTTAATCATTAACTAAAGATGTGTAACAAAAATGTAAAAATTGATTGTTCTTTTTAATATAAATACAATGCGAGTAGAAAAATAGCAGGGTAAAATTTGGGGTGCAACAGTTAGATATGAAGACACCTGAAGAAGTTTGGTTGGGACATCCACCAAATCTCGATAAACTGAGAGTATTTGGATGCGTAGCCTATGCTCATGTTAGGCAAGACAAGGTCGAACCTAGAGCTCTTAAATGCATGTTCATGGGATACCATGAAGGAGTCAAAGCTAATAAGCTATGGTGCCTAGAGCTAGGTCACAGAAGAATTATCACCAGTCGAGATATAGTTTTCAACGAAGTTGAAATGGCTTTCAAGAAAACTAATGATGTTGATCGAAGTGCAAAAATATCAAACGAAGAGTGGAGCAGTGAGATTCCTATTAAGGTGGAGTATGTTGATCTTTGAATTAGTACCCCAAATAAAGTCGAAGAAGAAGAAGAATATGTTAAGGAAATTGTGAAAATCTTGATGACTATCTATTGGAAAGAGATAGGACGGAGAGTCATCAAGCCACCTCGAGAGATTTGGGTATCAGATCTTATAGCTTATGCCTTAATCTCTGCAAGTGAGGTTCTAGACGAAGAAACAAGAGACCATAAGGAAGTTATGAGGTCAAAATAAGCCGAATGGATGAAGGCCATGGATGATGAGATGAAGTATGTTTATGATAACAACACTTGGTAATTGATCAAAAACTGTTGGAGCTAGGTTAGTCAGATGTAAATGGATTTTCAAAGTTAAGGAAGGAATCGAAGGAGTGACGTTGAAAAGATACAAGGCAAGGTTGGTTGCAACGGGTTTCACTCAGAAAAAAGGTGTAGACTTCAATGATGTGTTTTCTCCTATTATGAAGTATAGGTCTATTCGAATGTTGCTTGCCATGGTGGCACAATTCGACCTTGAACTAGAACAAATGGATGTGAATGCGTTCTTGTTTGGTGATCTAGATGAAACAATCCTGATGAGGCAACCTGAAGGGTATGTCGAAAAGGGAAAGGAAGATTATGTGTGCAAGTTGAATAGATCGTTATATGGGCTGAAACAATCTCCTCGCCAGTGGAATAAGAGATTTGACAAGTTCATGGCACACATAGGTTTCATTAGAAGTCAGTTCGACCACATGTATACTTGATTCGACCGATAATTCATTTGTTATTTTGTTGCTTTATGTTGATGATATTCTCAAAGCAAGCAACAATGTTGAAGAGGTAATGAGTGAAGGCTAAACTCAATAAGGACTTCAAATGAAGGATCTTGGGTACTTCCAGGATTATTGGGATTGACATTTGAAGAGATAAAAAGCAGTCAAAATTATGCTTATCTCAAGAGGCATATCAATGGAAGATTCTCGAAAATTTTGGTATGTCAAATTTGAAGCCTGTTGTGACTCCATCAAACCCTCAATTTGTAATTGCAAGCTTCTCAAGTCATGTTTAAAGCTTTGGTTTTGATGAAGACAACATGGATATCAACATTCAAAGGATGTGCAAAAAGTTTATTAATATCATATAAAACCTTGTTACAAGTCTTGAAGATTAGAAGAAGAATTATTAAAGAAACAACAATGTCAAAAGGTATAAATAATTCTGAAACTTGAATATAGATGTTCACAAATATGCATTCATAATCATATACATATTCCATATGTTTAACAAAAAGAAAAAATATGTTTGAAATACTTTTCAAAAGAATTTTGAAAATAAACTTTAGGAACGGTTCCTACCTAGAACCGGGTTCCAAACTGTCTAAAATTACTTCCCTGGATTTTGTACCAGGAACCGGGTTGTACCTATAGGGGAACCGGTTCCTGAGTGTTATTTTTGAATTCTGGGTTATAACGTTCACTAGGAACCGGGTTTTTCCTGGGTCGGAACCGGTTCCCAACGAACCAGTACAGATTTTCTTTTGTTTTTTGAACATGATTCAAATGGTATTCTTTCATGATTGCATTGCTTCTTTTCATATCAAATGGCATGAATGAAAAGGTATTTGTGACATTATAAATAGTGTAGATTTTCAAATTCAAATTAACCTTCTTCAATTAACAAATTTTCATCATTCAAATTTTCATATTCCTACAAACTTTCAAGTGTTCTTACAAATCATAATTTTGTGAAACTTGCCATATACATTTTCAATCATTACAAGTTTCATACATTCTGTTCTTGCAAGAAAAACCTCGTTAAAGATATTTTAGGGATTTGGAAGCTCAAGTGTCGTAACTCAAGTTCCAAGCTTATGATTGTCTTGCTTATCCCGGCGAAACCTATTATATTTGTCCTTCCATGGAGCCATCCTTCCCTACATGCGCCACGATGCATTTAATCATGGCTTGAAGGCAGGAAGTTAACTATTACAACTTGTGATGATTCGTTATGTAACGTCTCATAAAAGCTCTTAGGATTCTTCATGCTCTAACTGATAACGTCTTTCTCCACCCGGGCCTCTAACTCGGATGAACCGACGAGATACATCTCGGAATCAAGCCGACCCCATGCTCCTACCCCGGGATCCATGTCGGATAAGGACCTCGTCCTTGGGTCCGAGACCTATCTCGGGTTCTGGCGTTCCTCCTTTCAGACTACCATCTCGGCTAAGGATTTTATGCATGATCATAAGCCCCTTGGTATACGGTTTTAAGCTCTTTGAATCCGTGTCGACCATACAGTTCTGAATCCTTAATCCCTTAGTGAGATGCATATTTAAAACCTTTAAAAATATGGCACGTGACTCATGTGCCTCCAGCCCAATGGTCACCTGTATCCAAAATGATTACCCTATAAATAGGGAAAGGCGATTTTCGCCTTTCCCTCCTACTCATTATATCACATTTATTCGCTCTCCAAGAAATTCTCCTCTACATATTTTCACAAACCCTACTGCATTCTTGCCGTCAGTTGCTTCAAAACCCTTCTTTCAGTCAATCGATCATCAACTCAGGTATCCTCTTCTCTTTACATTGCTTTTGTTTTAATCCAAACATGGTCGTTATTAGGGAATGCGATGATTTTGGTATAAAATCCACTTAGGAAGCGAGGCGATAAACTCTGTTTGAGGAATGCATCGTGAGATGAGTGATGCCCGTGTGTGACCTTAAGAGAGTTACGGACGGGGTTTTGTTGAACTTTTACTTGATAGTGATTAAACCACGACTCTTGAGGTTCGGTGGAGCGATCACGGATGTCGAAATCGGTACTCTGCGCTCTCTTTGGAATGTCTGTCAGCGAAGCGAGGATGGCGTGATTCTAGAATCTTGTGAGTCCGGAGAGGTGTTTGCATGATCCGCCCAAGGGAGTGGAATCGAATGGTTTTACTTTTACCTTTGGGTCATCGAGGAGTTTGGCATTTGATTTTCTCTTTCGACTTTGGCGACATTCTCCGAACCATTAACGTGGCACCCTCGACTCCGTCAAGCATTTGGGTTTTATCAGACCTTTGAGTAATCTGCCGAACCTTGTCGATAGCCCCACCATTGGTCTATTCTTTTCCTTTTCGAGATAAAGGCGGTCATACCCCAAAATTTGCCCTCCATCTTCTCAAGACATTTCATACATCCATACTCGAAGATTCCTCGAGAGTTGATCGAGACAAAACTCTCTCTAGACAATCAACCCAAACTAGGGTTTGGTATTTCTCAGTCAAGATGGACTTCCAACATCTCCAATGATCATCATGCCTCCTCATATGCTTTAAAGATTCTCCATGTCAAGTTTCAAGCCTCATGATTAAATTTCTGTGACATTGCTCGGATGGTTTGCAAATCGGTTGTATTGGACAAAAGTCAAGCTGTGGTCAACATCTGATCAAACTTCATAATTTTGGTCAACATCCTCATTTTGAAGTTACATTCATCATTTGGTCAAGGGTTGATCATGATTCATCAAGAAAACTCAAGATTTGCTCAAAGTCAAACTTTCTAAATTAGGGTTTCTAGGTGAAAAGTCAAGCTGAACTTTGACTGGTCATAACTTTCTCATACTTTCTCAGAAATTTTCCCATCAAATCTCATTTTGAAGGAAATTCAATTCTCTACAACTTCATATCTCACAAGAATGTCCAAAAAATGCTTCATTTGAGAGGTATGGCTCAAAACATTCAGTCATTTTCAAAGTCAACAAAAGTCAACATATTGTTTTGAGGATATATTGAGCATGGAAACTCAATTGAGATGGGACCAAAAGGTTGGTTAGAGGACTCTTAGAGATTTCCAAAAAGTCCAAGGACACTCAAAAATATGGAAAATTGAGCAAGATACACCATTCACAAGTTGGGAAATTTTGAAAGAGTGCACAAAGAGAGATGCTTCTAAAAATAAATTTTTTGCAAATGGGCTTACTTTTCTTCATCAAACTTGTTTCTTATACAATTAGGAATGCCCAAGCCCAATGCCACGAATTTTTATTTTATTTTCTATTTAATTTGGAATTTATTCATTTAAATACAAATTAAATTCAAAAATAAAGTATAAAATCAAAATTAATTGCAAACTTGATTTTCTCTCTTTCTTGAGATCCAAGCAACTCAACAAAGCCACAAATTTCGAAATTTGGATTGGTATGGCAATTTGATTGAAAATTGATCAAAATATGAAAATTTGATTTTGTACAAAATCAAATTTGATTTGCATTGATTAGTGATTGATTCTTCCTCAAATTAACTCCAAATCCTTCTACTATATATACATAACTCAAGCCACACGAATTAGGGTAGAGAATTTGGCTGAAGAAACCCTAGCCCTTACAATAACCCTTATTTTGCCAAATTTTCTCAAGAATTGTCAAAATTCGAAATTCATTCTCCAGCCACTTTCAGCCATCAAAAACCATCCCATTGTCTTCAGGAGGTAGGTTTGAGTAAGTACACATCCTTGCCAATGGTTGAAACAAGTTAAATCGATGCATACATGACCATACATATTCAAAACTTTTTGATTTTTGCATTTTATTATTCTGCGTGTGTAAATCGATTTTAATGCTTTCATTGTGTTCATGAGGTTCCATGGATGAGATCTGGGCCATCGTTTGTGAGTTTGAGCGTTGGAATCGCCAATTGCCATGTTTAGGGTTTCTTGTCTTTGTTGTCTTGAACCGGCTGTCGAGACCGATTCACCAAGCAAACACCACCATTGAGTTCAGAAGGGTCGAAATAGGTGGACTAGGTCTCTCTTTTGTTTCGAATCTTTGTATTTTGTAGGTTTGAGAATCACAGGTGCGGAGAAGGCAGGAGCTAGCTCAGCCTTGACTCGGCGAAGGCGCGGCGTGCGTGGCGTTTCTGGGTGATTCGATTGGCTCTCTCATTCAACCCGGGGTCCACTGTAACACGGTGAACTGACTTTGTAGGATTTTTGTATCCAAATGTGCGGATAGCAAGATTCGCCACCGACTTTTATTTTTATCCAATTAAGGGAAGGTAAAAGTACAGAAAAAGACCTTCGTTTAGATTCTGAATAAGGGAGAAGGTTATGAAAAGGAAGGTATTAGCACCCCTTTCCATCCATGATTTATTCTCTGGGCTCTTAGTTGCTCTAGATCACTTTAAAATTGTGCTTTCTGTGTGTTTGACAAAAATGTTTTGAAAAGGCATTTCGCTTTGACTTTGTAATGACTCATGTAAGAATGTATACAAAGTGTTTGGAAATGTTTTTGTTTTGAAAAGAGATTGAACTTTGAAAAAGAGTGTGTGGTGTGAAAAGCATTTGGTAGAGCGAGCAACTAAAAGACTTATTTACCCACTCAGAATTGGTCATTTTTTGTACTTCTACGTTCCTTTTAGAATAGCGCTAGCCGTACCATTAGTTAGTAGGTAGCTCCATTCATTGGATGAGAGCGGGACATTCGAAGGGACATCGGATGGTCATAGAAAGCAACTTGTAGGAAGTATCCTAGCACATTCGAAGGGACTATCATCATTTTTCGTAGGCGACAATCGAGGGTCAAGATCATGTATTCGGAGGCGACATCGTGGGTCTTATGATCTTTGTATCGAAGGGACTATGATGATTTGTTTGGAAAAGCGGTGCTAGAATACCTCTACGTTCGAGGACATGACCATTTTGAATTATAAAGGCAACGAGAGGATTACCCTAAGGGTGCATGTGAAAAAGTGCATTGATTTGAGAATATGTTATCTTGAAGGTTAGTGGGCTATGTTCAATTTTAGTCTTGCCATACACGCCTAATTACTAGCAATTTATAGGGTGCGGAAAGTAAAATGCGGAATGTAAAATCGGAAAGTAAATGTCCTCGCTATTACAAGGCTTTAGGCGAGATACATAATTTAAAATCACGGAAAATAAAATCCTAAATTAAACTATTACATCCCATATAAAGTTACATTATTGAAAAATAAAATGAAAAGCGGAAGAATCGTCTAAATCGGATTAACTTTGAAGCGAAGAGAAATCGGAAAATATGATGAAATCGAAATAAGAGAAATGTTAGAAAAATGCAATTTTTATATGAAAAAATATTATATGCTAGAAATAAGATAAATATACTACAATAATTTTTGGGATTTTTTAAATGCAATTTAATAATTAAATATGAATTTACAATGATTTAAATGCAAAATTACAAATAAAAATAAATATGCATGCAAAAATATATTTTTAATTTTATAAATTAAATAAAGATTTTAGAAAACACATGTAAAAGGAAAATATTTTTGATGAATTTTTAATGCAGAAATAAAATGTGAAATTAATTAAAATAAATGCAAAATATTAAAATATGGAAAATATGAAGAAAATTGAGTTTGGAAAAGAGAAAACCAAATGGTCACAGGGAGAATCGAACCGGGACCCTTGAATATCGATTGCAGGGATGAGCCTTTACCACTCGCCAAGTGTGCTTATTTTTGAAGCGAGCAGTGGATTTTCACAGCGTCGCTTTCCCATTGCCCCGATCTCGCGCCATCGGTCATCTTCTTCGTTTTGAATTTTCAAAAGTTAGCGTCGGTCTTTCTTCGCTATAGGTCTGACTACATGAAAATCAAGCACAAGTAATATAAATGCATTGTAAATACATGGTTCAATTCGGGCATCGTTAAGTTCATTGGTCATGGCCTCATGGTCCAATTTTCTGTTTGAAGGAACCCTAATTGAACAAAAACCTAGCCATGGTGGATTTCGATTTAGGTCAGCCAAATCAAACTATGCAGAGTTTCAAACTTCATTCTAAACATGAAACAAACTACAAAACACGTTAAATATGCATGAATGTTTAAAATCGAATTTGGAAAAAGTTTGACAAACCGAGTTCTGGATTTCTCAATTCTGGATGGTTTTGGATGATGTAAGTATCTGGATCGATTCTGAATGGCACGAGCAGATGGAATGCTCAAAATTGCTTGAAACCACTAAATCCAAGGCTGCTTGTTGCTTGAGAGGCACGGTTTTTTGAGTTTAGGTTAGGGTTTCTAAGGCAATTTTTTCGTCCTCTTTTGATTGGTATGCATCAGGTATAAGTACTGGATGGATTTGGGATCATTATTGGCAAGAATCAATCACCATTCAATGAAAATCAAATTTGATTTTTTGTATAAAATCAAATTTTCAAAACTTGATCAATTCAATCCAATCTTGCCATTTTGTCAAATTTGAAATTTCTTTGGACTTTGGTGAGTTTCTTGAATCTCAGGAAGGAATAAAATCAATCTTTCAATTAATTTTGATTTTATAATTTATTTTAAAATTTAATTTGTATTTAAATGAATAAATTCAAAATTAAATAGAAAAATAAATCAAAAATTCAAGGCATTGGGCTTGGATATTCCTAATTGTATAAGGAATAAGTTTGGATGAAGAAAAAGCAAGCCCATTTGCAAAAATTTGATTTTAAAGTATATCTCTTTGTGCATTCTTTCAAAATTGCCCAACTTGTGAATGGTGTATCTTGCTCAATTTTCCACATTTTGAGTGTTCTTGGACTTTTGGAAAGCTCTAAGATTCCTCTAACCAACCTTTTTGGTCTCATCTCAATTGGAGTTACCATGCTCAATATATCTTCAAAGCAAAAAGTTGACTTTTTGTTGACTTTGAAAATGACCTGTAATGTTTTGAGCTATACCTCTCAAATGAAGCATTTTTGGACATTCTTGTGAGACATGAAGTTGTAGAAATTGAATTTCCTTCAAAACAAGAGGTTGTGGAAAATTTCGAGAAAGTATGAGAAAGTTATGATCGGTCAAAGTTGATTGACTTTTCACCTAGAAACCCTAATTTAGAAAGTTTGACTTTTGAGCAAATCTTGAGTTTTCTTGATGAATCATGATCAACCCTTGATCAAATGATGAATGTAACTTCAAAATGAGGATGTTGACCAAAAATATGAAGTTTGTTGTATGTTGACCACAGTTGACTTTTGTTCAATCTGGTGATTTTCGACCATCGAGCAATTATGCGAAAACTTGATGTGAAGCTTGAAACTTGACATGGAGAATCTTTGAAGCATATGAGGAGGCATGAAGATCATTGGAGATGTTGGAAGTCCATCTTGACTTGAGAGATACCAAACCCTAGTTTGGGTTGATTGTCAGGAGAGAGTTTGTCGTCGACTCTTGAGGAATCCTTGAGTAGGATGTATGAAATCTCTTGAGTAGATGGAGGGCAAATTTTGGGGTATGACAGCTGCCCTGTTCAATCTTCTTGTCTTTGGAGGGTTAGATTGACACGCTTGTCTTCGTGACACGGAAGTGGAAGATGATTGAACACTCAATACACGAAAATTTGCACTCGGTGGTGATGATGCGGGAATGGGCTTCTGAGGCGCCATTTGGAGAAGTGGGGAATGAGTGTCGTTAGACTCGAGATTGCGATAGGAGGACCGCTGGAAAGTGAGCCGTGCTAGGCTCGTGGACGTTCTGGAATGGAGGAGATGGGCTTAAGATGCCATCCGGAGAGTCGTATGTTAGACTTCGTGTTCATTTTGAATGAAGTTATTGGTTTGTCTTGATTTTTAACCATATATGCAGCATTACGAAAGTGAAGAAATGTTGACAAGTAGTCGGAGATGGGCTTAAGATGCCATCGGCAAGCAGTCGATCGCTGACTCTGTAGTTCTTGTTGATAATAAGGAATCGGAATAAATCTTCGTCTTGATTACTCGAGAGAAATAGTAGTTGGCAAAAATGTGGATAGCTTCCTGTTGTGCATCGGTGTTGATCCATTGCACTTATCGGAGGATAACGAGGCGGTCTTCGGATAGTTTTCCGTCGATCAGGGCTTAATCTGGACCGATCGTGGGGGACAACCAAGGCGGTCTTTCGGATAGTTTTCCGTCGATTGGGGCTTAATCTGGACCGATCGTCGGAGGACAACCAAGGCGGTCTTTGGATAGTTTTCCGTTGATTGGGGCTTGATCACTGGACTGTTTGCGTCGAAGTGATTTTCACCTGTTTTGGAGAAAACAAGAGAAACTTTGATAGAATATTTGTTAGTCTTATGCAAAGTATGATGCATGACGGTGCATATGAATGATATATGCATGAATTATGACTTTATGAGTAATGTATGAATGATAGATGTTGTGATATTTCAAAACATATCCATCTTGAAGAAGATGCGATGTTACATTTTGAGGATTCGACTTCCGCTTGGGGAATTGTGTAGTGAGAACTCCGCTTTTGAAGAGAAGAAAGATATCTGGATTCCTCCGATGCCTATCGACCAAGTCTTGGGCCTAGATATTGTTGAGGAGGTAGAGATGAGAAACTCGTTGTTGGAGATCTCATAGACCACATTGAGAGAGATGCGGGAGGCGATTTGTTGGGGACCTTGTATGTAGATCCTGGGGAAATTTAGGCGCTCTTTGGGATTCAGTGTAGATCTCATTTGGAGAGCAATTGATAGTTCTTGGGAGACCGAGTTGGGAGTCGGGATCCGTTGTGATCTTTGGTGGGGGATGAGGATGTAGTTTCCTCGATGCCTATCGACCAAGTCTCGAGTGCGGATACTTGGTTGGGGAAGAGAGGAAGGGGCGAGGATGTCCGTTGGGGATAAATACCTTGTTGGAGATGAGGTGTTTACTACTTGAAGATCAATGTAACATTGCTTGGTCAAGTGGAATTGCTTTCGTGGATTCCTTTTGCTCTGCTTGGGGAAGTTGTGTTGGTGACTTTGTAGTCATCTCAATTCCGGAGCACGTAGTAAGTACTTTTGTATGTTCACTTTTCATATGTTTGTGATTAGATTCTTATTGTCAAGTCGTATAATCATTCAAAGCAAGCGTTGGACTTATTGCAAATAACAACAACGAAATTGTAAAGAGAAGAAGCTTGCGTTTATTTGAAAGGTGGCGTATGGCCAAGTAGTTTGTACACAAGAAAGGTAAAAGCTATCGAAATAATCTCGTTAAGTTCCAACTATGCTAGTACTCATATATTTCGACTATCTCATCTCCTTTGTCGTTAGAAAGTGAGTAGGTGATCTTCGCCATTTGAACCTTGAATCTTGATAGTAGTGCAGGGCGGGGATCGGAAGAGACATAGTCGTGCGCTTAAATCTAACTTTTGCCTAGACCGCCCTTCGGGTTTCATCTAGGGATACCCTTTTTGCCCAAACCGCCTTTTCGGGTTTCGACTTGCGGGTGTACATGTTTTTATATATCCTTTATTTTTAGAACCTTTGGTTAGGGATCTCATTTTTTCCTAGGCGGTCGACCTAGCGGGTCTCTTTTATCGTAGTATTTTTGACTATGTCTGCGTTCACGGTGTGGGAAGTCTTCACCATCCATGGTGCTAAGTATCATAGCTCCAGGAAAATCTTGTCTTGACTACAAATGGTCCCTCGTGGGTGGGAGTCCATTTGCCCACAGGATCACCTTGTGGAAGAATGATGCGCTTGACTACTAGGTCACCAACTTGGTAGACTCGGTGCTTGACTTTCTTGTTAAATGCTCGATCATTCGCCCGATAGATCATGCATGGCATATGGATGGTCGTTTCTCATCAATCAAGTTAATACGGTCAGCCGATGCGGACCAATCATCTTCACCTAACTCTGCGTCTGGAGGACTACGGTTGAGGGTATTTGAACCTCGATGGGTAAGGCGGCTTCCATACCGTATACAAGAGAAGGGTTTGCCCTGTTGATGTTCGTCTTTGTGGTCACGATAACCATGAAGAGCAAATGGTAACATCTCATGCCAATCTTTGTAAGTCCTTGTCATCTTACGTATATAATCTTCTTAATGTTCTTATTGGCGGCTTCCTTGCGCCGTTCATCTTAGGCCGATATGGAAGGAATTGTGATGCTTGATCTTGAGCTGCGTGCGAGTTCGGTGATCATCTTGTTGTTAAGATTGGAGCCGTTATCTGTGATAATCCTTTCGGAATGCCATATCGAAGATAAGGTTATGTTTGATGAATCGAGCCACAACATTCTTAGTAAGATCTGAGCAGTGTTTCTACCCACTTGAAATAGTCAATTGCCACAAGGATGAAGCGATGTCCATTGGAAGTGTGGGCTTGATTTCTCCAATCATGTCAATGCCCACATTGCAAAGGCCAAGGAGAAGTTAAAACATTCGAGTCTGGAGGTACGTGCACTTTGTCGGCATATATATGGCATTTGTGACAAGATCGGCGTGGTGACAATCGACTTCCATGGTGGACCAATAGTAACTTTGTTCTCAAAATCTTCTTAGCCATGGTGTGTCCCTTTGGAGTGGGTACCAAATGCGCCGTGTAACTCTTCCATGATACGCATCATTTGTTTTACGGTCTACAGTAGAGTAAGCACAAGTCGTGGTTGCGTTTGTATAAGATGTCGTTCTTTGAGGAAGAATTTGGATGCAAATCTTCTCATGAACTTCTTATCATTAACGGATGCCCTGCGGATATTCACGAGTCTCAAGATACCTCTTCACGTCATAGTACCAAGGTTTCTCTTCTGCGTCAAGCTCATAACAATCTGTTGGTTAGTCGAACTTCTCAATGATGATGCAGGGGCCTCGTTGTCCCATCTAACCTTGAACATAGATGACATAGTAGCCAATCGTGCAATGATTCTCTTCTCGTGGAATGTGATCAAAGTGATCTCTTGAGTAGGGATCAAACTCGAACATGCTCTCGTCTGGAATGAGATTCGGATGCTTGTATGTCGTGATCTGGTGAGTCTCCATATACTTGCAAGAACTTGATTCTTAAGTCAATAGCGACTTTAATACCCATGATGCTTCGTATTCGGCCATGTTGTTAGTGCAAGTGAAACATAATCTGGCGGTGAAAGGAGTATGTCCTTTGTAGGGATGTAATGATGGCGCCAATGCCATTTCCAAGTGCGTTTGAGGCTCCATCAAAACCATAGTCCATCGGGATCCTTGTTCGGGTCCTTAAATGCGGGCACAGGTTCTTCTAATCGGTGACTAGTAAAACATCTTCATGGAAATTGAGCGCATAGGCGATAGTCATCTCGGCTTGATGAGCCAAATGATCGGCTACTACACTTCCTTTGATCGCTTTACGAGAAGTGTCTTGGATGTCATATTCGGTCAAGATCATTTGCCATCTTGCTATTCTTGGAAAGTGGTTTCTCGAAGATGTATTTTATTGGATCCATCTTGAAATCAACAAGGTAGTGTGAGTCAACATATCTTGTCTTAGTCGTGACAGCCCAAACCAAGCGTTGCAAGTTTTCTCATTGTGAGTATCTTGTTTCACGAGTCGGTAAACTTTTGCTAAGGTAGTATATTGCATGCTCTTTTCGACCAGACTCGTCATGTTGCCCCACACACCCCATTGAGTTCTCTAACAACATCAAGTACATGATAAGAGGTCTTCCTTGGTGGGCGGCATCGAGATAGGAGGATTACGAAGGTACTCCTTGATTTTGTCAAAAGCGATCGGCAATCGTCGTTCCATTCCACTTGATCTTTCTTTAGTAACTTGAAGATTGGCTCACAAGTAGCGATTAAGTGTGCAATGAATCGGCAATGTAATTCAATCGTTGAAACCTCGACTTCCTTCTCGGTGTAGGGTGGCATCTCTTGAATAGCTTTAACCTTGGCGGTCAACCTCAATACCTTTACCACGACACAAACCCTAAGAGTTTTCGGATCGACTCAAAGGTGCACTTGTTGGGATTGAGTCTCAATCTGTACTTCTTCAACTGTCAAGCAGTTTACGCAAATGATCAAGATGTTCTTCTTCGATGCGTGATCGAGCTATCATGTAAATCGGCGTAGACCTCATCTCGTGATGAATCATGTCATGAAACAATGTCACCATGGCGCGATAAGTGGCGCTGCGTTCTTCGATCCGACGGCATAACAGCGGAAAGTGCCCGCTGTGTAACAGTAGTCTTCTCCATGTCTTGAGGCCATTTGATCGATTGTAGGAGAAACCATCCATGAAGGAAAACCTTATCTTTGGCGGTGTTGTCAACAAACATCAATATGAGGTGGAAATCATCTTTCGGACTTGCTTTGTTCGAATCTACGTAATCCACACACATTCGTACTACCATCCTTCTTGATACGAGGCACCACATTAGCAACCTTGTGGATAAGTAACTAGCTAAAAACACCATTGAACTTCTTCATAACTTGACTTTGATTTTCTCGACATCTCGGGGCGTCACGGCCAGACTTTCTTTCAGGGAGAAAACCTTCTTTTGTTGGCAATCGATGCCACAATATCAATGTCCAACCACAGCATGTCTTCGTATGACCAAGCAAAAACCTCAATATAGTCTCGTAGCATCTGAACAACCTTTCTTTAACTGTTCTCAAGACCCGCTCCTATCTTGATCTCTTTTACATCTTCGTCGGTGCAAATTCTCAACCTCAACTTGCTCTTCTGTGGTTGTATAACTCGCTCTTCTTGTGTGGTCACGGCAAGTTCTCCTGGCACTTCACAATCTTCCTCACTTTCGTCTTGACTTGGTAGATCGGATTATCGAAGTCATATTTAGCACTAGCATAGTTGTTATTGAGATTCGGAGTGATTACGCGTGTATCACGTGGGTGTGTGTAAAACACATAGCTTTTGAAGGGTGATAAAGTAAAATAAAGAAAACAAACAATTGAATGCAAAGTCCAGCGATTTATTGAATGAAAATAAATCAACAGATAATAACCCTATGGCGAGCCATGATGCCCGGTAAGGCACTAGGCTTTCAAAGTTTATTGTTCAAACATAAAGAAATCGAAAAGCAAAACAAAACAAGAGCAATTACTCGACTAAAGGAGATTGGTATGATGTCTTGATCTTCCATTCTTGAGCCCATGATGCGGGTTGGGAAGATCCACTTGCGATGTCGAAGTCGTGAAGTCGTCTTCTATAGCATGGATTCCACTCACGGCGGAAGGAAGTTGGCCGCACGTTCGCGGCGTATCATCTTGACCCTTGATGGTGAAGCCTAAACCCGGTCTTGTCGGTTTGAAAGGAAGATCGGGGCTGACCCCAAAGTACTACCTCCTTCTTCAGCATGACGAGCATCTTTCGTGAGGCCATCCTGGCGGAACTTGTAACCGGGAGTGACGGGAGAGTCAGCGGGCATGACTCGGGTATTGTTTCAAAAGCTTGCGGTCTCGAAGAATTCACCTCCATCTCGAGATAGCGGAATGGCTAGATGGTGACCATATATCTTCTTCACACACTGTAACAACTTTCCTTTCACGGGTACTTGAGTTCGATGTAAGGTAGAGTATGGCCTTTGCCCATGTCCAGGCGTCCAAGTAGGAAGAGTAGCGGGACGGATGTCCATGACAAAAGTGGAGTCAAAGTGCAGAACCGACTTTATGGCGATGAGCTCTCCAAGTACCATTCGCTTAGAACCATCAAAAGCTCTCACGATAATGTCCTGGGTCTCGGAACCAACCCTTCGACATCAAGTCGATCAAGCGATCTTGGAGGATATTGAGGCGAGAACGGTATCCACAAAACATGAGATAATGTAGTGCCTTGCATTCCAACGAGAGATGTGCAAGGCTTTGTTATGTTTCTTTCCGGAGTCAAATCGACATCGAGAAGCCTAGGCCGTTGTTGGCAGGCTAGCAATACAAACTTGGCAAGTCGGTGGTAGTGTCTTGCGGTACATGAGCATTCTTGAAACTTCACAAGGCGTTAGCATGAGCCTCGAGCACAAGCGAGAGCAAGCATGGAGATTTTGGACAGTGCATCCCAATGTTCCACAACATGTAGTCACTCTTCTTGATAATCTTGAAATTTCCTCCATTTCTTGTTTGGGTGTCTTGATAACTTCCTTTGGTACTTGGTTGGCGGGATGAGCCTTTGGTTCTTTCCCTCTAGCTTGGGGAATGGGTTGAATAAATTTGGAATCTGGTGAGTCGCGGTGTCTTTGGAGGAGAGATATCTGGAGAATACCCTTCGGTTCGGGTCACCTTACTTGATCCGGTGATGTTGTCAATGTCGGGAATGGTAGCTTCAGCTTAAGATCTTCAATGGTCGGAGGGTCTTGCTTGACACCATGATAGTAAACATCGACTCCATAATTCCAAGAATAGCCTTGTCAGAGGAATATGGCGGTCTTGGAGAAGTGATAATGAGAGGTGCCACTCTAGCTGGAGGATCGAGGAGAAATCCTTATTGTGTTAACATCGGCATAGTCTTACGGAAATCGTCACCCCATCCGGTCGCCTTAACATCTTCAATAGGAATCTTGTAACTCTCGGGGACGTGTACTTCACCATGTAATCATACTTTCCTTGGCTGCCCCAGGTATCCCACGGATGGTGCAGTTTCATTCGCATTGTCAATCTTCAACTTAGACATTTCTTCACAGCGACTGCACGGTGGTTTCGAAATAGTATCTCGGTTATCCATCATGCCTGAACCGTCTTCTCAACCAACACAACCAGTGTGAGCGGGCACCGCGACAATTCTACGGGCATCTGGTTGACAGGCTTGCAACAAATTCTTCTTAACGATCATCGGAGGAATGGTCAAGTCATCTATGTTGAAAACATAAGTATCGTCACAACAACATTGGAACTCTTGTCATGGTTAGGCATAGGCGCGTTGATCACATTGGTCTCAGCGGAAGGATCAAATTCAATCTTCTTAGCTTCAATCATATCTTGAATCTTGTTCTTGAGCCCGACAATCATCGATACTATGTCACGGGCTATTGGAATGGTAAGCACACTTAGCATTAGGATTGTACTTCGGAGAGGAAGTGTTGACATTCTGAGGAGGATCCCTCAAGGTAATCAGCTCTGCTTTCAACATGTGTTGCAAGGCTTGCGACAAAGGCATGTTGATCTTCGTAATTGTCTTGGTGGCGTTACGGCTCAGCGTTGTCTCACAGAGTTGTCTTGATGTAGGATTGGAGATCTGCCCCCAGTTGAGCACGGTCGGTCTTGGCTCGGCTTTTCGACCATACCGGCATTGGCTTCTTTCTTACCACCAAAAGATCTCTTGTGACATTTGAAGATGTCTCTACGAATCTTTCCACTCTTGATACCACTTCGCTCTTTGTCAATATTTCGGTGAATCCGGTGAAGAGTTTCAATCGGATGATTGAAGAATGGGCTGTCGGTGTCCCATAAACATATCAACCAACTCCCTATTGGACAAGGGTGGTTGAACTACACTGCTAAATCTCTCCAACGAGCATACTCCTTGAACTTCTCATCACGACCCATAGACATGCTTTGTAGTTGCATGCGGTGGGTGTCAATTCACATTGTACTCATATTTATGCGTAGAAAGCATCGGCTAAGTCACTCCAAATCGGATCGGTCATTCTCTGGCGATAATACCACTCCAAGCGGGTTCGGACAAACTCTCTTGAAAATAGTGCATCCTGACTTTACATCATCGGTGTGGGATTGATCTTACGGACATAGGACTTCAAATGCGACTTAGGCAAGACATGCCATCATACTTACAAAAGTAGGAACTTTGAACTTGGGAGGAATCACAACACGAGGGACAAGACAGATCATCAAAATTCAGCCGGACATCTTGGGTTTTCCACGACATTAGACGGTCTTCAAGTTGCTTGTACTTGTCATCCTCATCAGTATTGGCCATTATCATAGTCTTCTCAAGCTCGGTGGCCCTTCACCATATCCTTGTTACTTTGTTCATCCTCCTTCTTGACACTTCCTTGAGCTCTATCATGACTCTCTTAGGACCACCTTTGTAGCGTCGCCCATGTTGAGGAGACCAACAACTTCTTCATTGATGAGCTTCTTGGATCTTCTTGGCCTTGGACCAAGTGGTGAACATCTGCTTGAGGCATTACGAGGCTTGAAGATCTTTGTGATCTGTTCAAGAGCCATTTACGCTAAAATAAATAGCGAGCAAATGAAAACCAATCTCAATGTACAGTGATGCAATGTTATGCTATGATATGCAATGTTTATCACGAATGCAATGCAATGTTTTCAAGGACCTTAGAGATTTAAATTTGTTAAACAAGCAAAACAAACATTTATTAGTACTCTTTTATTATTCTTTTTTCTTTTAAGTACAAGAGATAGTTCAAACAATAAAGAAAACATAAACATCCTAAAGCTCTAAGTCTCCATGGGCTTCCTCTTGGTGCCGATGTAGGCGTTGATGTTTCGCTCCTCGTGAAGTAGCTTGGTCAACTCTAGCACTTTCTTCTCTTGCATATGCAGCTTCAAATATCCCTCTCTTCTTTAAAGAATCGGGATCTCTTCAAGTCTTCAAAATCAGTAGGCATGTCGGGATGGAGAGCGTATGAATGCGTCACCTATAGCAGGTTCCATAATTCTTGGTAGAAACAGTGAATGGCATCATGAGGTTTTGAGCTCGAGCTCGCACCCATTTGAGGTAAGGTTCCCAAGGAATGGAGTTTTGGTGCCCCAAAGTCTTGGTATCGATCTTCTTTACCATGCCCCAGCGTGTATGAACCTTAAATCGGTAATTCGGAGATCGTGGTTGTAGTCGAACACAACATCTTGGAGAAGCATATCATGTGGACCATCTCTTGAGCAAAACCAAGCGTAAAGCTAGAGAGGGTTGTAAGTAATACCTCCCTTATACCAAGTAGTGGTACATTAGAATTCTCCAGCTCGATGAAGGTGAAGTCCTTTTGAGAGAAAAAGACTCCAGGATATCTGAATGAGAGACATCAATCTTTGAGACCATCTCATCCTTTGTTCGTTCTTCAAAGCGATGGAGGAAGGTGCGAAATAAACCACCTTGAAAGTAGCGGTATACAACACATGAGAGTTCCTTGTTTCTTAGTAAATGCAGTGTGGAGAGAATGTAGGATATCTCCAAGTAAAGTAGGCCTTTGGATTGCGGAGGAACAACTTGATGGCATTGATATCTATGAATTGATCCGAGTTAGGAAATAGAACCAAACCATAAATTAGCAAGGCCACAATATTTTCAAATGCATGAAACTCATAACTTTGAGGAATTCTCGGGCTTTCTTAATTAGAAACTTGGAAAGTAAACCCTTAACTCCTTCTTGTTTCCCAATTGGCTTGATGTCGAGCGCTTAAGATGTAAGGATGATGCAATGTCTTCGTACTTAGGAACCTTTTCTAGACGGTGAATGGCATTTGGTCAAGAATAGGTACCCAGTAACAGAGAACTCTTCAAGGTAGGAACCAAGCGATAATCGGAAATGTAAAGCAATGGTGTTTGGATCAAAGAAGCTGGAATAGGACATGCATCATATCTTCTTCAAAAGGAATAACCAAATCAAGTAGATAACCATGTCTTTTGATGGGCCGAGCATGGTCGGAATTTACGAAACCAATTCTTTGAGTTGAGAAGGTATACCCATGAAGTTGATTCGGATAGTCTTTCTAGAAGCCATAATTCCTACAAAGCAGAGCAAAGATAAATCCTAGGTCCTTGAAATAGTTAGAAATGATATGCAATGCGAATGATGTCATGATGTCATGTTTAGCACACTGAACAATTCACACAATGAGCCTAGGTTTAAGGCTTGCATGAGGTATGGTGATTACCCACCAAAGTTTGAGTTGGTTCATCTGTCCTATAATAGTAACTGGGTTCTAGGAATCTCACATCATAGATCTTTCTCGTGGCGCTTATTTCAATGACGACCAAGTGGTCGATCGAAAATATCCCAAAGTCGATCTCGATGAGCGTAGCATCGGTATCAACCAACCTTGGTCACACCAAAGGCCATCTCACTACCTTCTAATGGCCAAGATGGGTCAATTAAGGTTCTAAAAGTTTAGTTAGCGCTTGATGACACACAGAAGCCAAATACTATCTTGACTTGGGAATGAAGAGTATCGGGACAACCAAAGTGTCACGCTAACGTAGCCATCATGTTGACCGTTTAGTTATCGTCTAGCGGTGCGATGATCTAATCTACTTACCTAAAGGAAACCGGATCGGTGTAGGATCCCCACAAATAATACCCAACAACCCTTAAAGATAAAGCATACAAGTCAAACAAAAAGCAATAAAAGTTATCTAGAAATCCCTAAGGCAATTCTCTCTTTTAATTCATTCCCAGTAGTCGCGATTCGTAACACGGTGAAGCGACTTTGTAGGATTTTGTATCCAAATGCGGATAGCAAGAGTGCCACCGACTTTTATTTTATCAATTAAGGGAAGGTAAAAGTACAGAAAAAGACCTTCGTTTAGATTACGAGTAAGGGAGAAGGTTATGAAAAGGAAAGTATTAGCACCCTTTCCATCCGTATTTATCTACGGGCTCTTAGTTTCTAGATCACTTTAAAATTGCTTTACATGTGTTTGACAAAATGTTTTGAAAAGGCATTTCGCTTTGACTTTGTAATGACTCATGTAGGAATGTATACAAAGTGTTTGGAAATGTTTTGTTTTGAAAAGAGTTTGAACTTTGAAAAAGTGTGTGGTGTGAAAAGCATTTGGTAGAGCGAGCAACTAAAGACTTATTACCCTTTCGAGAATTGGTGCGTTTTTGTACTTCACGTTCCTTTAGAATAGCGCTAGCCATACCATTAGTTAGTAGGTAGCTCCATTCGTTGGATGTAAGCGGGACATTCGAAGGGACATCGGATGGTCATAGAAAGCAACTTGTAGGAAGTATCCTAGCACATTCGAAGGACTATCATCATTTTTCGTAGGCGACAATCGAGGTCAAGATCATGTATTCGGAGGCGACATCGTGGGTCTTATGATCTTTGTATCGAAGGGACTATGATGATTTGTTTGGAACAGCGGTGCTAGAATACCTCTACGTTAGGGACATGACCATTTGAATTCGAAAAGCGAGAGAATTACCTAAAGGGGTGCATGTGTGAAAAAGTGTGTTGATTTGAGAATATGTTATCTTGAAATTAGTGGGCTATGTTCATTTTATCTTGCCATACACGCCTAATTACTAGCAATTTATAGGGTGCGGAAAGTAAAATGCGGAATAAAATGCGGAAAGTAAATGTCTCTGCTATTACAAGGCTTTGGGGCAGATACATAATTTAAAATGCGGAAAATAAAATCCTAAATTAAACTATTACATCCATATCAGTTACATTATTGAAAAATAAAATGAAAAGAAAAGAATCGTCGTCGGATTAACTTTGTGAAGCGAGAGAAATCGGAAAATATGATGAAATCGAAATAAGAGAAAATGTTAGAAAAATGCAATTTTTATATGAAAAATTATTACATCTGGAAATAAGATAAATATACTAAAATAATTTTTGGGATTTTTAAATGCAATTTAATAATTAAAATGAATTTAAATGATTTAAATGCAAAATTACAAATAAAATAAATATGCATGCAAAAATATATTTTTAATTTTATAAATTAAATAAAGATTTTAGAAAATATGTAAAAGGAAAATATTTTTGATGAATTTTTAATGCAGAAATAAAATGTGAAATTAATTAAAATAGATGCAAAATATTAAAATATGGAAAATATGAAGAAAATTGAGTTTGGAAAGAGAAAACCAAATGGTCACAGGGAGAATCGAACCCGGGACCCTTGAAATATCAGTTGCAGGATGAGCCTTTACCACTCGCCCAGTGTGCTTATTTGTTTTGAAGCGAGCAGTGGATTTTCACAATCGCTTTCCCATTGCCGATCTCGCGCCATCGGTCATCTTCTTCGTTTGAATTTTGAAAAAGTTAGCGTCGGTCTTTCTTGACGTATAGGTCTGGCTACATGAAAAATCAAGCCAAGTAATATAAATGCATTCTAAATACATGGTTCGATTCGAGGCATCATTCGAGTTCATTGGTATAGCCTCATGGTCCAATTTTCTGTTTGAAGGAACCTAATTGAACGAGAAAACCTAGCCATGGTGGATTTCGATTTGAATATGAAAGCAATCAAACTATCGAGAAAGTTTCAAACTTCATTCTAAACATGAAACAAACACAAAACACGTTAAATATGCATGAATGTTTAAAATCGAATTTGGAAAAAGTTTGACAAACCGAATTCAGATTTCTCGATTGGATGGTTTTGGATGATGTAAATATCTGGATCGATTCGAATGGCACGAGGAACAGATGGAATGCTCAAAATTGCTTGAAACCAACTAAATCGAATTTGCTTGTTGCTTGAGAGCACGGTTTTTGAGTTTAGGTTAGGGTTTCTAAGGCAATTTTTCGTCTCTTTTGATTGGTATGCATCATATAATCTTTGGATGGATTGGGATCATTTTGGCAAGAATCAATCACCATTCAATGAAAATCAAATTTGATTTTTGTATAAAATCAAATTTTCAAAACTTGATCAATTCAATCCAATCTTGCCATTTTGTCAAATTTGAAATTTCTTTGGACTTTGGTGAGTTTCTTGAATCTCGGAAGGAATAAAATCAATCTTTCAATTAATTTTGATTTTATAATTTATTTTAAAATTTAATTTGTATTTAAATGAATAAATTCAAAATTAAATAGAAAAATAAATCAAAATTCAAGGCATTGGGCTTGGATATTCCTAATTGTATGAGGAATAAGTTTGGATGAAGAAAAAGCAAGCCCATTTGCAAAAATTTGATTTTAGAAGTATCTCTCTTTGTGCATTCTTTCAAAATTGCCCAACTTGTGAATGGTGTATCTTGCTCAATTTTCCACATTTTTGAGTGTTCTTGGACTTTTTGGAAAGCTCTAAGAGTCCTCTAACCAACCTTTTTGGTCTCATCTCAATTGGAGTTACCATGCTCAATATATCTTCAAAAAAAAGTTGACTTTTGTTGACTTTGAAAATGACACGTAATGTTTTGAGCTATACCTCTCAAATGAAGCATTTTTGGACATTCTTGTGAGACATGAAGTTGTAGAAATTGAATTTCCTTCAAAACAAGAGGTGGTGGAAAAATTTACGAGAAAGTATGAAAGTTATGATCGGTCAAAGTTCGATTGACTTTTCACCTAGAAACCCTAATTTAGAAAGTTTGACTTTTGAGCAAATCTTGAGTTTTCTTGATGAATCATGATCAACCCTTGATCAAATGATGAATGTAACTTCAAAATGAGGATGTTGACCAAAAATTATGAAGTTTGATGTATGTTGACCACGATTGACTTTTGTCAATCTGTTGATTTTCAACCATCGAGCAATTATGCGAGGAAACTTGATTGTGAAGCTTGAAACTTGACATGGAGAATCTTTGAAGCATATGAGGAGGCATGAAGACCATTGGAGATGTTGGAAGTCCATCTTGACTTGAGAGATACCAAACCCTAGTTTGGGTTGATTGTCAGGAGAGAGTTTGTCGATCGACTCTTGAGGAATCCTTGAGTATGGATGTATGAAATCTCTTGAGTAGATGGAGGGCAAATTTTGGGGTATGACATCCCGGTATTTGTGCCTTGACTTCTCCAAACACGGCGTGTACACCGTGATCTCACGTTTTGATCCATAATGACAAGTGACGGATGGTAGTAGTCGGTAAATACTCTCCCATGTCACGAGTTCGATCCTCAACGGCACGGTTTTTCATCCTTTTACAAACTTCTGTATTTTAACTATTTTCTTATTTTCTTATTTATTTAATATTTTTCATGCATTTTAATTAATTTCCACAATTTTTCTCATGCATTAAAAATTATCAAAATATTTTTTCCTTTTGCATTTATTTTCAGAAAATACTTATTTAATTTATAAAATTAAAAAAATATTACTTTGCATGCATATTTATTTTTATTCATAATTTACCATTTAAATCAATTTTAATTAGTTTTTAATTATTAAAATGCATTCAAAAAATCCCAAAAAATTATTTTAGCATATTTATGTTATTTTCAGCATGAAATATTTTTCTCATTCAAAAATTTGCATTTTTACTAACATTTTTCTCTTATTCGATTTCTCTCGTATTTAGGTTTCTTTCTTCGAGGTTATTACATTGGGGCGATTTCTTCATCGTTTTATTTTTTTCAATAATGTAGCACTCATGGGATGTAATAGTTTATGATCATGCATAATTTCGGCGAGATATAAGGCCGGAGGGTTTGTAGACATCAGGGACGGATCTCGGGACGTAACGTAGGGAGCTTATCCGAGCATAGTGTGTCTGTAGTTGACTTTGTGGATTTTTGTATGAAATGGGATAGCAAGAGTCGCCACCGACTTTTATTTTATCCAATCAAGGAAGGTAAAAGTCGAAAAAGACCTTCGTTTAGATTAGAGTTGGGAGAATGGTTATGAAAAGGAAAGGTATTAGCTTCCTTTCCATCCGTAGTTATCTACAGGCTCTTAGTACTCTAGATCACTTTAATTGCTACGTGTGTTTGAAAAATGTTTTGAAAAGGCATTTAAGCTTTGACTTTGTAATGACTCATGTAGGAGTGTATACAAAGTGTTAGGAAATGTTTCGTTTTGAAAAGAGTTTTGAATTTTGACAAAGGTGTGTGGTGTGAAAAGCATTTGGTAGAGCAAGCAACTAAAGACTTATTACCCGGAATTGGTGGTTTTCATTACTTCTCGTTCCTTTAGAATAGTGCTAGCATACCATTAGTTAGTAGGTAGCTCCATTCGTTGGATGTATGCGGGACATTCGAAGGGCGTGGATGGTCATAGAAGCAACTTGTAGGAAGTATCCTAGCACATTCGAAGGGTATCATCATTTTTAGTGAGCGACAATCGAGGTCAAGATCATGTATTCGGACGACATCGTGGGTCTTATGATCTTTGTATCGAAGGGACTATGATGATTTATTTAAATGAACAGCGTGCTAGAATACCTCTACGTTCGAGGACATGACCATTTGAATTCATAAAAGCATGAGAGAGAATTACCTAAGGGGTGCGTGTGAAGAAGTGTGTTGATTCGGATATTTATCTTGAAAATTAGTGGGCTAAGTTCATTATTATCTTGCCATACGCCTAGCTACTAGCAATTGATAGGTGCGGAAAGTAAAATGCGGAATGTAAAGATGGGAAAAGGTAAATCCTGCACATTACATGGCTTTGGGCAGATAGATAATTTAAGATCACGGAAAATAAAGACCTAATTTAAACTATTACATCTCATATCTGATTACATTATTGGAAAAAATGAAAGCGGTAAAGCGTGCGAAGCGGTTAACACGTGAAGCGATAAGAGAAATCGGAAAATATGATGAAATCGAAATAAGAAAATGTTAGAAAAATGCAAATTTTATATGAGAAAATTATTACATCTTGAAATAATATAAATATGTTAAAATAAATTTTTGGGATTTTTAGATGCATTTAATAATTAAAATGAATTAAAAGTGATTTAAATGCAAAATATGAATAAAAATAATATGCATGCAAAATATATTTTAATTTTATAAATTAAATAAAGTTTATGAAAATAATGTAAAAAGAAAATTAATTTTTGTTGATTTTTAAATGCGAAATAAAATATGAAAAGAAATTAAAATAGTATGCAAATATTAAAATAAAAAAGAAAATAGGAAAATAGTTGAAAGTTTGAGAAAAGCAAAGCGGGTCGATGGGGTTGAGCAGGGGCACCCTTGAGAGTATCTTTGCACATGCCAAGCCTTAACCACTGGGACGTGTCTTTGGTGTTTGAAAGAGCGAAATCAATTGAATGTAAGTGTACCGCGCGTCAGGGATGTTTGAAAATCGAGTCGATGGCGTGGGCCCGGTGTTGGATGGACAATCGAGCGCTTGCCGCCACGCATGCCTCTTGGATTCCTCAGCGGTCAGCGGCAGCAGACCTAGCTCCGATGTCTTCTCCAACAGCGATCAAAACACCAAAGCGGAAGAGATAGCAGAGAAGACCTACCCCCTAAATCGAGACCTTAAGTTCAATGGTACCATCGGTTTGGTAAACGACACTTTAGCTACGGTTGACGAAACAACAACTTGCCTAATCATGGCAATATGCAATCTAGGCGTTCAAGTGTGAAGCGATTGCGGATCGATCATGTGGAGCCTCGAGGAACAACGAATCATTAGAATCGATTGAAACAAGCAGATAATAAAAGTGCAATTTCAAGAAAAAAATCGATTATGTATGCATGTATATAGCTTGATTCTGGATGGTTTGATTAATAATAAGAGTGTATACTTACTCAAACTTACCTTTAGAACACGATGGAATGGTTTGTTTGGACTGAAAGTGGCTGGAAATAAGAACACGATTTTCACAACTTTGAGAAAATTTTTGACAAAATAAGGGCTCTTTCTTGGGCTAGGGTTTCGTGTTGCTGGCTTGTGTACTTGCTAGGTATTTATAGAGAAAATTTGGATGGCAAAGAGAGTGAAAAAAGATTGAATAATCAATGTGCAAATATTTTCTCTTTAAAACAAATCAAATATTTGAAAAAAATCGATTTTCTCATGAATGTCATATTGTACAATTTGGTAAGGATCATGGGCTTTCTTGGTCTTTAAGGAAGATATAAATCCATTCCTTTGAAAAAGAATACTTAATTTTCATATTTTATATAATTTATTTTTTAATTAAATGTTATAAAATTCAAATATAAATCATAAAAATAGAAAATTACCAGGCCAACATTTATGGGTCAAAATCATGTCATGAACAAGTTTGGATCAAAGATTATAGGCCCATTTGGAAAATTTTGCATTTTGACCAAAATGTCCTTTTGTGCAATTGTCAAAATTGACCAACTGAATAGTGTATCTTGCTCAATTTTCACATTTTGAATGTTCTTGGACTTTTAAGCTCTAAGAGTCCTCAACCATCTTTTTGTCTCATCTCAATTGGAGTTACCATTCTCAATATATCTTCAAAACAAAAGTTGACTTTTGTTGACTTTGAAAATGACACTGTAATGTTTTGAGCTATACCTCTCAAATGAAGCATTTTTTGGACATTCTTGTGAGACATGAAGTTGTAGAAATTGAATTTCCTTCAAAATAAGCTTTGGTGGGAAATTTAGAAAGTATGAAAAAGTTATGATCGGTCAAAATTGATTGACTTTTCACCTAGAAACCCTAATTTAGAAAGTTTGACTTTTGAGCAAATCTTGAGTTTTCTTGATGAATCATG
Organism: Vicia sativa; assembly: GCA_021764765.1. Taxonomy (NCBI): domain Eukaryota; kingdom Viridiplantae; phylum Streptophyta; class Magnoliopsida; order Fabales; family Fabaceae; genus Vicia; species Vicia sativa. Next base: position 31,231,962 of record CM038796.1, on the reverse strand, counting down.
ATCAACCCTTGATCAAATGATGAATGTAACTTCAAAATGAGGATGTTGACCAAAAATTATGAAGTTTGTTGTATGTTGACCATAGTTGACTTCTTGTCCAATACTGGCGATTTTCGACCATCGAGCAATTGTTTGAGGAAACTTGATCGTGAAGCTTGAAACTTGACATGGAGAATCTTTGAAGCATATGAGGAGGCATGAAGACCATTGGAGATGTTGGAAATTCATCTTGACTTGAGAATACCAAACCCTAGTTTGGGTTGATTGTCTAGGAGAGAGTTTGTCGATCGACTCTTGAGGAATCCTTGAGTATAGATGTATGAAATCTCTTGAGTAGATGGAGGGAAAATTTTGGGGTATGACTTGCCCTGTTCAATCTTCTTGTCTTTGGAGGGTTAGATTGACACGCTTGTCTTTGTGACACAGGTGAAGATGATTGAACACTCAATACACACAAATTTACTTTCATGGGTTGGTGATGATGCGGGGATGAGCTTACGGATGCCATTTGGAAAGGCGGGGAATGAGTCGTCGTTAAACTCGATGTCGGAGGATTCTGGAAAAACGTCACGCTGGAGCTCTGTGGACGTTCTGAAGGAAGAATGGGCTTAAGATGCCATGGAAAAGTCGTATGTTAGACTTCGTGTTCACTTTGAATGAAGTTATTGGTTTGCATTGATTTTTAACCATATATCCGACATTAAAAAGTGACATGTTGACAAGTAGATGGGCTTAAGATGCCATCAAAACAGGCCCAGGTAAGTCGCTAGACTCTTGTATATTATTGATAATAAGAATCGAGAATAAAACTTACGTCTTGATTACTAGGAGGTTGTAGTTGGCAAAATGGGGATATCTTCCTGTATGCATCGGTGTTGATCCATACTTTGTTATCGGAGGATAACAGGCGGTCTTCGGATAGTTTTCGTCGATTCGGGGCTTAATCACAGACCCGGTCGGAGGAGGACAACCAAGGGCGGTCTTTGAGATAGTTTTCCGTCGATTCGGGCTTAATCTGGACTTGTTAGCGTCGAGTGAGCATTACTGTTTGGAGAAAACAAGAGGAACTTTGATAGAATATTGGTTAGTTTATGCAAAGTATGATGCATGACGGTGTATATGAATGACATATGCATGAATTATGACTTTATGAGTAATGTATGAATGATAGATGTTGTGGTATTTCAAAACATATCCATCTTGAAGAAGATCGGATGTTGTTTGAGGATTCGACTTCGCTTGGGGATTGAGTAGGTGAGAATCCGGCTTTTGAAGGGAAGAAAGATATCTTGGATTCCTCCGATGCACTATCGACCAAGTCTTGGGCCTAGATATCGTTGAGGAAGGTAGAGATTTGAGAGGCTGTTGTTGGAGATCTCATATATAGACCTGTTGAGGAGAATCGGGAGGCGATCCGTTGGGGACCTTGTATGTAGATCTGCTGAGGAAATTTGGGAGCGCTCTCTTGGGGATTACGAGTGTAGACCTCATTGGAGAGCATTTGATAGTTCTGGGAGACCGGTGGGAAAGCCGAGAACCCGTTGTAACCTTTGGCCGGGGGATGAAGATGTAGTTTCCTCAGATGCACTATCGACCAGTCTCGAGTCTGGATACAGCTGGCTGAGAAAAAGGGGCCGAGATGTCCTTTGGGGATAAATATCTCGATCGGGATGAAATGTTATTCTTTCGGGCCGATGTAATATGATTTTAGTTGGGTGGAATCCTTGTTCGGGACTAACGTATACTCTCTTTGGGAAGGTTTGTAGGTAACACCTTTGTGGGGATCATGCTCTATGGGGGAATGTTTTGGTGACTTTAGCGTCGTCAATTCAGGAGCTGTAGTAAGCATTTTGTATGTTCACTTTTCGTATGTTTGCGATTAGATTCTTGTTGTCGAATCGTTATAATCATTCTAAGCAAGCGTTGGACTTTATACAAACAACAATAGTGAAAATTAAAGAGAAGGAACTTGCATTTATTTGAAATGTGGCGTATGGAAATAGTTTGTACAAAAGAAAGGTTAAAGCTATCGGAAACAATCTCGTTAAGTTCCAACTATGCTAGTACTCATATATTTCAACTATCTCTCCTTCTGTCGTTAGAAAGTGAGTGAATTGATCTACGCCATTTGAATCTTGAATCTGATAGTAGTCTAGAAATAGGTGATCTGGATGAGACATAGTAAATGCGCTTAAATCTAACTTTTGCCTAGACCGCCCTTCGGGTTTTAGGTCTCTGGATACCCTTTTTGACCGCCTTTTCGGGTTTTAGACTTGCCGTTGTACATGTTTGTATATATCCTTAACTTTTGCCCGAACCTTTTGGTTACATGAGGATCCTTATTTTGCCTAGGTCGATCGACCTAGCGGGTCTCATTATCGTAGTATTTTTTGACTATGTCTGCGTTCACGGGGTGTGGAAATCTTCACCATCCATGGTGCTAAGTATCATAGCTCTGTAGGAAAATCTTGTCTTGACTACAACGGTCCCTCGTGGGTGGAAGTCCATTTGCCCACAGGATCACCTTGTGGAAGAATGATGTATTGACTACTAGATCACCGACTTGGTAGACTCGGTGCTTGACCTTCTTGTTAAATGCTCACGATCATTCGTTTTTGATAGATCATCCATGGCGGATGGGCCAGTCGTTCTCATCAATCAAGTTAATCGGTCGGCGAGTGCGGACCCAATCGTCTTCGCCTAACTCACGCCTCTGGAGGACTACGGTTGAGGTATCGAACCTCGATGGGTAAGCGGCTTCCATACCATATCTGAGAGAGAGGGTTGCCCACGTGGACGTTAAATCTTTGTAGTCACGATAACCATGAAGACAAAATGGTAACATCTCATGCCAATCTATGTAAGTCCTTTGTCATCTTCGTATAATCTTCTTAATGTTCTTGTTGGCGGCTTCCTGGCCATTCATCTTAGGCCGATAAGGAGATGAATTGTGATGTTTGATCTTGAGCTGCGTGCGGAGTTGGTGATCATCTTATTGTTGAGATTGGAACCATTATGATGATAATCCTTTGGTGCCATACCGACATATAAGATTATGTTTGATGAACGAGCCCAACATTCTTGGTAACAGATCACGAATGAAGCTTACCCACTTGGTAAAGTAATCGATTGCCACAAGGATGAAGCGATGTCCATTGGAAGGCGTGGGCTTGATTTCTCGATCATGTCAATGCCCCACATTGCAAAGGCCAAGGAGAAGTTAAAACATTCGGAGTTGGGGGTAGGTGTACTTGGTGGCATAAATCGCACTTGTGACAAGATCGAGCATAGCGGTGACAATCGGCTTCCATGGTGGACCAATAGTAACTTTGTTCTCAAAATCTTCTTAGCCATGGTGTGTCCATTGGAGTGGGTACCAAATCGTTCGTGTAACTCTTCCATGATTAGCATTCTTTGTTTTAAGTCTACAGTGAAGTAAGCACAAGTCGTGGTTCGCTTGTATAAGATAGTTCTTTGAGAAAGAATTTGGATGCAAATCTTCTCATGAACTTCTTATCATTGAGATGCCCACAGGATATTCACGAGTCTCAAGATACCTCTTCACGTCATAGTACCAAGGTTTCTTTGCGTCAAGCTCATAACAATCTGTTTGGTTAGTCAAACTTCTCAATGATGATCAGGGGAGCCTCGTTGTCCCATCTAACCTTGAACATAGATGACATAGTGTGATCGTACATTGTTGATTCTCTTCTCGGGATGTGATCAAAAGTAATCTCTTGAAGTGGGATCAAACTCGAACATGCTCTCGTCTGAAATGAGATTCGGATGCTTCGTATCCACTCGCCTTTAATCGTGATCACTAAGTAGTCTCCATACACAAGAACTTGATTCTTAAGTCAATTGACGCTGATACCCATGATGCACGCCGTATTCAGCCATGTTGTTGTGATTGCGAAACAAATCTGGCGGTGAAAGGCGTATGTCACTTTGTAGGGGATGTAATGATGGCGCTAATGCCATTTATGAAGTGCGTTTGAGGCTCCATCAAAAACCATAGTCCATCGGGATCCTTGTTCGGGTCCTTAGATAGGGCAGGTTCTTCTGATCGATGACTAGTAAAACATCTTCATCGGAAATTCGAGCGCATGGCGATAGTCATCTGACGATGAGCCAAATGATAGGCTACTACTTCCTTTGATTGCTTTAGAAGTGTCTTGGATGTCATACTCGGTCAAGGATCATTTTCCATCTTGCTATTCTTCGGAGGCTGGTTTCTCAAATATGTATTTTATCGGATCCATCTTGAAATCAACAAGGTAGTGTGAGTCAACATATCTTGTCTTAGTCGTGACGACCCGAGCCAAAGCGTTGCAAGTTTTCTCATTTGTGGTATCTTGTTTCGGTCGGTAAACGTTTTGCTAAGGTAGTATATTGCATGCTCTTTTCGACGGACTCGTCATGTTGCCCAACACACCCATTGAGTTCTCTAACAACATCAAGTACATGATAAGAGGTCTTCCTTGGTGACATCGGGATAGGAGGATTACAGGTACTCCTTGATTTTGTCAAAGCGATCGGCAATCGTCGTTCCATTCTACCACTTGATCTTTCTTGATAACGAAGATTGGCTCACAAGTAGCGATCGGGTGTGCAATAGATACGGCAATGTAGTTCAATCGGCCAAGAAACCTCGACTTCCTTCTGCATGCGTGCGGCATCTCTTGAATGGCTCTAACCTTGGCGAGTCAAACTCAATACCTTTATTGACGACAAACCCTAGGGTTTTCGGATCTAACTCCAAGGTGCACTTGTTAGGATTAAGGCTCGATGTACTTCTTCATCATCGAGCAGTTTACGCAAATGATCAAGATGTTCTTCTTGATGCAGTGATCGAGCTATCATGTAAATCGTGACCTCTATCTCGTGATGAATCATGTCATGAAATAATGTTACCATATGCAGAAGTGGCGCTGCGTTCTTGATCCGAGCGGCATAACCTTGTGGCGAAAGTGCTTGTGTAACAAAGTAGTCTTCTCCATGTCTTGGAGCCATTTAATCGATTGTGTGGGAGAAACCATCCATGAAGGAGAAAACCTTATGTTAGCGGTGTTGTCAACGAACATCAATATGAGGAGTGGAAAATCGTCTTTCGGACTCGCTTTTTCAAATCTCTACGTAATCCACATTCGTACTTTACCATCCTTCTTAAATACGGCACCACGTTTGCAACATTGTGGATAGGAAGTAACGACTAAACCGATTGAGCCCTTCATAACTTGCTTTAATCTTCTCGACATCTCGGGGCGCTCGACAGACAACATTTCAGGGAGAAACCCTTCTTTTATATTTGATCGGTGTACCACAATATCAATGTCTAAACCGAGCATGTCTTCATATGACCAAGCAAAAACCTCAACATAGTCTCGTGCATGCATGCCAATCTTTCTTTGACCTTTCTCAAGACACTGCTCCTACCTTGATCTCTTTTACATCTTCATTAGTACCCAAATTCACAACCTCGACTTGCTCTTCGTGTGGGTTTGTATAACTCGCTCTTCTTGCTATAGCGATCGCAAGTTCTCACGGCACCACATCTTCCTCACTTTGTCTTGACTTGGTAGATCGGATTATCGAAATCATATTTAGCAATAGCATGCATTGTTATTAACGAGATTCGGAGTGATTACTGCGATGTATCACGTGGGTGTGTGTAAAAACACATAGCTTTTGAAGGGGTGATAAAGTAAAGAAAACAAACAATTGAATGCAAAAGTCAACGATTTATTGAATGAAAATCATAAGCGACGGATAATAACCCTCATGAGCGAGCCATGATGCCCGGGCGAGAACTAGGCTTTCAAAGTTTATTGTTCAAAACATAAAGAAATCGAAAAGCAAAAGCAAAACAAGAAGCAATTACTCGACTAAAGGAGATTGGTATGGCGTCTTGATCTTCCAATTCGAGGCCCATGATGCAGGTTGGGAAGATCCACTGCGATGTCAAAGCCGTTGTAAATCGTCTTCTATAGCATGGATTCCACTACGGCTGTCACGGAAAGGAAGTTGGCGGCACGTTTGCGGCGTATCATCTTGACCTTTGATGGTGAAGCCTAAACCGGTCTTGTCGGTTGAAAGGTCGGGGCTGACCCCAGACGTACTACCTTCAACGGCTTGAGCATCTTCGGTGAGCCATCCTAGGCGGAACTTGTGTAACCGAGAGTGTCGGGAGGTCAGCAGGCATGACTCGGGGATTGTTTCAAGCGGCAGCGGGGAGTCTCAAAATTCACCTTCCATCTCGAGATATCGGAATGACTATAGATGATGACCATATACTCCTCTTCACCACACTGTAACAACCTTCCCTTTCACGGGTACTTGGGTTTCGATGTAAGGTAGAGTAGCGCGCTGCCCGTGTATCAAGGCGTCAGGAGTAGGCAAAATGGCGGATGTCCATGACAAAAGATTGATGCGGGAACCCAGACTTTATGTGATGAGCTCTCCAAGCCTTTGTCGCTTAGAACCATCAAAAGCTCTCACAATAATGTCCTTGGGTCTCGAACCAACCCTTGACATCAGCCGATCAAAAGCATCTTGGGAGGATATTCGAGGAGCAGGTATCCACCAAAACATGAGATAAGGTAGTACCCTTGCATTCAACGAGATGTGCAAGGCTTTGTTGTGTTCTTTCGAGAGTCAAATCAACATCGGAGAAGCCTAGCCGTTGTTGGCAGCCGAGGCTATACAAACTTCAAGCTGGTCGGTGGTAGTGTCTTGCGGCACATGAGCATTCTTGAAACTTCACCAAGGCGTTAACATGAGCCTCGGAGCCTGAGCGAGCAAGCATGGAGATTTTGAATGGTCTGTCCCAGCTGTTCCACAACATTGTAGTCACTCTTCTTGATAATCTTGAATTTCCTCCATTTCTCGTTTGGAGGTGTCTTAGTAACTTCCTTTAGTACATGCGGCTGACGGGATGAGTCATGGTTCTTTCCCTCTAGCTTGAGGATGGTTGAATATTTGGAATCGAGTTGGAGTCATGATGTCTTTTGGAGAGATATCGGGAGAATACTCTTCGGTTCTGTCACCTTCTTGGATCAGGTGATGTTGTCGATGTCGGGAATGGTAGCTTCATTGTAAGATCTTCATGGTCGGAGGGTCTTGCTTGACACCATGATAGTAAACATCAACTCCATAATTCAAGGAATAGCTTTGTCGGAAGAATATGGGCGGTCTTGGAGAGTGATAATGAGAGGTGCCACTCTAGGCACAGGAATTGAGAGGAAATCCTTATCGTGTTAAGATCGGCATAGTCTTACGGAAATCGTCACCCCATCTAGTCGCCTTAACATCTTCAATAGGAATCTTGTAGCTACTCGGGGACAATGTACTTCACCATGTAATCATACTTTCCACTTGGCATCCCAAGGTATCCCACAGATAGTGCTGTTTCATTCGCATCTTGATCTTCAATTTAGACATTTCTTCACACACTTCTTCACGGTGGTTTGAAATAGTATCTCATGGTTGTCCATCATGCGATTGCGTCTTCTCGACCAAGGGCAGCCATCGGTAGCGAGATGGGCACCGCGACAATCTTCAGGGCATCTGGATTGACAGACACAACAAATTCTTCTTAACGGTCATCGGAGGAATGGTGAGTCATCTATGTTGAAAACATAAGTATCCTCCATGACATTGGAACTTTCATGGTTAGGCATAGGCGCGTTGATCACGGTCTCAGCGGAGGATCAAACTCAATGCTTAGCTTGATCATATCTTGAATTTTGTTCTTGAGCCCAACAATCATCGATTACTATGTCACAGGGCTATTGGAGTGGTAAGCACACTTAGCATTAGGATTGTATCTCGGAGAGAAGTATTGACATTGAGGAGGATCCCTCAAGGTGTCGGCTCTGCGTTCACATGTGTTGCAAGGCTTGCGACAATGGCATGTTGATCTTAAGTAGCTTGTCTTAGTGGCGCGTTACGGTTCACGCGTGTTGTCTCGAGGTTGTCTTGATGTAGGATTGGAGATCCTGTTGCCCCCCAGTTGAGCACGGTCGGTCTTGGCTCGGCTTTTCGACCATACCGCATTAGCTTCTTACCACCAAAGATCTTTCGCGACATTTGAAGATGTCTCACACAGATCTTCCCACTTTTGATACCAGCTTGATCGCTCGCTTTGTCAATATCATTTCGGTGAATCCGGTGAAGAGTTTCAATGAGATGATTGAAGAATGGGCTGTTGGTGTCCCATGAACATATCAACCAACTCCATATGGACAAGGGTGGTTGAACTCTGCTGCTAAATCTTTCCATTTACGAGCATACTCTTTGAACTTCTCATCACGACCCATAGACATGCTTTGTAGTTGCATGAGTGGGTGTCAATTGACATTATTACTCATCTTATGCATGAAAGCATCGCTAAGTCACTCCAGTCACGGATCACGGTCATTCTCTGGTGATAGTACCACTCTGGCGGAGTTAGGACAAGCTCTCTTGAAAATAATGCATCCACAACTTTACATCATCGGTGTGAGGTTGATCTTACGAGCGTAAGACTTCAAATGCGGCTTAGGGCAAGACATGCCATCATACTTGGCAAAGTTGGAACTTTGAATTGGGAGGAATCACAACACACGAGAACAAGGCTCGGATCATCAAAATTCAGCCGGACATCTTGAGGTTTTCCTGACATTCGACGATCTTCAAGTTGCTTGTACTTATCATCTTCATTAGAGTATTGGCCATCATCATAGTCTTTTCGGGCTCATCTTGTTGCCTTCGTCATCACCCTTGACCTCCCTCGGTCTTGATACTTCCTTGAGCTCTATCAAGTGACCCTCTTGGGACCATCTTTGTAGCGTCTTCCCATGTTGAGGACCAACAACCTTCTTCTTCTGTTGATGAGCTTCTTGGATCCTCTTGGCCTTGGACCAAGCTAGTGAACATCTCTGGCGGGCATTACGAGCTTGGAGATCTTTGTGATCATTCAAGAGCCATTTACGCTAAAATAAATAGCGAGTAAATGAGAAAACCAATCTCAATGTGCACGTGATGCAATGTTATGCTATGATATGCAATGTTTATCACGAATGCAATGCAATGTTTTCAAGGACCTTAGAGATTTAAATTTGTTAAACAAGCAAGAACAAACATTTATTAGTACTCTTCTCATTATTCTTTTTCTTTTTTAAGTACAAAGATAGTTCAAAACAATAATAAGGAAAAGCATAAAAATCAAAGCTCTAAGTCTCCCATGGTAGCTTCTTGGTGCCGAGTGGCGTTGATGCTTCTCCTGGTAGCTTGGTCAATCTATAGCACTTTCTTCTCACTTGCATAGCATTGAGCTTCAAAGGTATCCTCTCTTCTTTAGTGAATCGGGGATCTCTTCAAGTCTTCAAAATCGATGGGCATGTCGGGATGGAGAATAGTATAGTGCGTCACTTATAGCAGGTTCCATAATTCTTGGTGAAAGCAGTGAATGACATCATGAGGTTTTGAGCTCGAGCTCGCACCCATTTGAGGTAAGGTTCCCAAGGAATGGGATTTTGGTGCCCCAAAGTCTTGGTATCGATCTTCTTTACCATGCCCCAATGTATATGAACCTTCGTCGGTAATTTTGGAGATCGTGATTGTAATCGAACACAATATCTTGGAGAAGCATATCATGTGGACCATCTTTCGAGCAAAACCAAGCGGCGTAGAGCTAGAGGGGTTGTAAGTAATACCTCCCTTATACCAAGTAGCGGTACATTGGGAATTCTCCTGGCGATGAATGTGAAGTCCTTTTGAGAGAAAAGACTCCAGCGGATATCGAATGAGAGAGTGACATCAATCTTTGAGACCATCTCAACCTTTGTTCATTCTTCAAAGCGGTGGAGGAAGGTGCGAAATAAACCACCTTGATAGCAGTATACAACATGAGTTCCTTGTCTCTTAGTAGTGCAGTGTGGAAGAATGTAGGATGTCTCAAGTAAAGTAGGCAGGGATTGGGTAGAAACAATTTGATGGCATTGATATCTATGAATTGATCCGAGGTTAGGAAATAGAACCAACCATAGATTAACAAGGCCTGATGTCTTGAATGCATGGAAACTCATAACTTTGAGGAATTCTCGGGCTTTCTTAATTAAGAACTTGGAAAGTAAACCCTTAACTCCTTCTAGTTTCCCAATTGGCTTCAATTTACGGTGCTTAAGATGTAAGGCGATGCAATGTCTTCGTACTTAGGAACCTTTTCTAAGCAGGTGAATGGCATTTGGTCAAGAATAGGTATCCCAGCATCTTAGAGAACTCTTCCAGTGGAACCAATGATAATCTGGGAATGTAAAGCAATGGTGTTTCGGATCGAAGAAGCGGGAATAGGACATGCATCATATCTTCTTCAAAACCGAGATAACTAAGTCAAGTAGATAACCATGTGTTTTGATGGGCGAGCATCGTCGAGAATTTCGAAACCAATTCTTTGGTGAGAAGGTATACCCATGAAGTTGATTCGGATAGTCTTTCTAGAAGCCATAATTCCCACAAAGCAGGCAAAGATAAATCCTAGGTCCTTGAAATAGTTAGAAATGATATGCAATCAGAATGATGTCATGATGTCATGTTTGCACACAACAATTCACACAATGAGCCTAGGTTTAAAGCTTGCATGAGGTATAGGTGATTACCCCATCAAAAGTTTGAGTTGGTTCATCCTGTCCTATAATAATGCTTAGGGTTCTAGGAATCTCACATCATCGATCTTTCTCGTAGGCGTTTATTTCAATCGACTACCAAGTGGTCGATCGAAAATATCCCAAAGTCGATCTCGATGGCGTAGCATCGGTATCAACCAACCTTATGCGCACAAATTGGCCATCTCACTATACAATGGCCAAGATGGGTCAATTAAGGTTCTAAAAGTTTAGTTAGCGCTTGATGACACCACGAAGCCAAATACTATCTTCAACTTGGGAATGAAGAGTCGGGACAACAAAGTGTCACTATGTATACATCATGTTGACCCGTTTAGTTATCGTCTAGCGGTCGCGATGATGATTACTACCTAAAACCCGGATCAGTGTAGGATCCCCACAAATATAATACCCAAGCAACCCTTTAAAGATAAAGCATAAGTCAACAAAGCGATAAAGTTATCTAGAAATCCTAAGGCAATTCTCTCTTTTAGGGTCTTCCCAGTAGTCGCGATTTTATGTCTGGTGGTGACTTTTGTAATTTTTGTATCGCAAATGTCGGATAGCAAGAGTCGCCACCGACTTTTATTTTATCCAATTAAGGGAAGGTAAATCTGAAAAAGACCTTCGTTAGATTACGAGTTCGGGAGAATGGTTATGAAAAGGAAGATAGCACCCCTTCCATCCGTAGTTATCTCACGGGCTCTTAGTTGCTCTAGATCACTTTAAAATTGCTTTATGTGTTTGACAAAATGTTTTGAAAAAGGCATTTAGCTTTGACTTTGTAATGACTCATGTGGAGTGTATACAAAGTGTTGGAAATGTTTATTTTGAAAAGAGTTTGAACTTTGACAAAAGTGTGTGGTGTGAAGCATTTGGTAGAGCAAGCAACTAAACTTATTACCCACTCGAATTGGTGGTTTCGTGCTTCTACGTTCCTTTAGAATAGCTAGTACTTACCCATTAGTTAGTAGGTAGCTCCATTCGTTGGATGTATAGCGGGACATTCGAAGGGACATCGGATGGTCATAGAAGGCAACTTGTAGGAAGTATCCTAGCACATTCGAAGGACTATCATCATTTTCGTGGCGACAATCGAGGTCAATCATGTATTCGGGCGACATCGTGGGTCTTATGATCTTTGTATCGAAGGGACTATGATGATTTGTTTAAGAAGGCAGCGGTGCTAGAATACCTCTACGTTAGAGGACATGACCATTTGAATTATTAAAGGCAGCGAGAATTACTAAGGGTGCATGTGTGAAAGAAGTGTGTTGATTTGAGATATTTATCTTGAAAATTAGTGAGCTATGTTCATTATTATCTTGCCATACGCCTAGTTACTAGCAATTGATAAGGTGCGGAAAGTAAAATCGCAGAATGTAAAGATGCGGAAAGTAAATCCTACATTACATGGCTTTAGGCGGATACATAATTTAAGATGCGGAAAATAAAGACCTAATTTAAACATTACATATCACAGTTACATTATTGGAAAAAATGAAAGCGGTAAAAAGCGATAAGGCGGAATAACACGTGAAGCGATAAGAAATCGGAAAATATGATGAAATCGAAATAAGAGAAAATGTTAGAAAAATGCAAGTTTTATATGAGAAAATTATTACATCTTTGAAATAATATAAATATGTTAAAATAAATTTTTGGGATTTTTAGATGCATTTAATAATTAAAAATGAATTAAAAGTGATTTAAATGCAAAATTATGAATAAAAATAAATATGCATGCAAAAATGTATTTTTAATTTTATAAATTAAATAAAGTTTATGAAAATAATGTAAAAAGAAAATTAATTTTGATGATTTTTAGATGCGAAATAAAATATGAAAGAAATTAAAATAGTATGCAAATATTAAAATAAAAAAGAAAATAGGAAAATAGTTGAAAAGTTGAAGTTTGAGAAAAACAAAGCGGGTCGATGGGTTGAGCAGGGGACCGCCGAGTATCTTTGCACATGCAAGCCTTAACCCTTTGGGACAACGTGTCTTTGGTGTTTGAAAAGGCGAAATCAATTGAATGTAAGTGTACAGCGTCGAGGATGTTTGAAAATCGAGTGCGTGGGCCCCGATTACTGGATGGACAAATCGAGCGCTTACGCCCGCCACGCGTACCTGGCAGTTCCTCGGCGGTCAGCGGCCGGAGCTAGCTCCGTCGTCTTCTCCGACCAAGCGATCAAAACACGCAAAATAGAAGAGATAAGCGAGAAAGGAAGACCCTACCCCATCGAACCACGAGGTTCAATTGGTACCATCGGTTTGTTGAAACAACTTTGTAGCTACGGTTCGACGAAGCTTGACTTAACACTAATCATGGCAATATGCAATCCCGGCGTTCAAGGTCAAGCGATTGCCGGATCGATCATGTGGGCCTCGAGACACAACCAAATCATTAGAATCATTGAAACAAGCGATTAATAAAATGCAATTTCAAGAAAAAAATCGATTATGTATGCATGTATGTAGCGATTAGGATGGTTTGATTAATAATAAGAGTGTACTTACTCGAACTTACCTTTAGAACACGATGGAATGGTTTGTTTGAATTGAAAGTGGTGGAAATAAGAACGATTTTCACACCTTTGAGAAAAATTTTGACAAAATAAGGGCTCTTTCTTGGGCTAGGGTTTAGTGTTCTTGAAACGTGTGCTTACTAGGTATTTATAGAAAATTTGGATGGCAAAGAGAGTGAAAAAAGATTGAATCAATGTGCAAATATTTTCTCTTTAAAACAAATCAAATATTTGAAAAAAATTGATTTTCTCATGAATGCCAGCTAGCACAATTTGGTAAGCATCATGGGCTTTCTTGGTCTTTAAGGAAGATATAAATCCATTCCTGAAAAGAATACTTAATTTTCATATTTTATATAATTTATTTTTGAATTAAATGTTATAAAATTCAAATATAAATCATAAAAAATAGAAAATTACCAGCCAAACATTTATGGGTCAAAATCATGTCATGAACAAGTTTGGATCAAAAGATTATAGGCCCATTTGGAAAATTTTGCATTTTGACCAAAATGTCCTTTTGTCTTGATTGTCAAAATTGCCACTTACGAATAATGTATCTTGCTCAATTTTTCATTTTGGATGTTCTTGGACTTTTTGAAAGCTCTAAGAGTCCTCTAACCAATTTTTGGTCTCATCTCAATTAGGTTACCATGCTCAATATATCTCAAAACAAAAGTTGACTTTTGTTGACTTTGAAAATGACACAACAATGTTTTGAGCTATACCTCTCAAATGAAGCATTTTTGGACATTCTTGTGAGACATGAAGTTGTAGAGAATGAATTTCCTTCAAATGAGCTTTGGTGGAAATTTAGAAAGTATGAGAAAGTTAGGATGGAGTCAAAGTTCGAGTTGACTTTTCACCTAGAAACCCTAATTTAGAAAGTTTGACTTTTGAGCAAATCTTGAGTTTTCTTGATGAATCATGATCAACCCTTGATCAAATGATGAATCTTCAAAATGATTTTGACCAAAATTATGAAGTTTGTATGTTGACCACGATTGACTATTTGTCCATACAGCGATTTTCAACCATTTGAGCAATTATGCGAGGAAACTTGATTGTGAGCTTGAAACTTGACATGGAGAATCTTTGAAGAATATGAGGAGGCATGAAGACCATTGGAGATGGAAATTCATCTTGAGTTGAGAGATACCAAACCCTAGTTTGGGTTGATTGTCTAGAGAGAGAGTTTATCGTCGACTCTTGAGGAATCCTTGAGTATAGATGTATGAAATCTCTTGAGTAGATGGAGGGAAAATTTTGGGGTATGACACATAGTTCCGAATCGGATAAAGCAGGTCAACCCGGGATATGATCCGGACCTCTATCGGAGCTAGGAGGTTGGATTGGTCTCTGTTACGCTATTTATGGGTTGATTCTGGACGTTCACGATCATTAATGCGACTTATAATTAAATGAATGGGTGTCATTATGATCATTAGTGATGGCAATGCTATAAAAGAATTAGGGCCATGGGAAGGGATCATTCTCTCATTCCCTCTCTACTACACACTAAAGAGGATATCTACTCCAGTATAAGGGCTCCGGACCCAGTGAGATGTGGCTTGGAGCTATCGTCCTCGTATGAGCCTCTGAGATCCCTTAAAGATTAAATATATAGTTTTCCAAGAACATTGGCGCCCATTGGGGCCTCAGTTGAAACTATTCCTAGGCCACACGATTACTTAGAAATCCAGACCCTCTTGCAGCTATGATCTTGAATTTAGTGAACATTGTTGTTTCCCTACCAATTACCACAAATGTTCCTTAGGAATGAATTTTATGTGATTTCATATTCAACCGTTGTTCCCGGTCATGCGATGTGGTGGCAATTCAAGTGATTTAGTGTAAATACTACGGGCATCCATAGTTGTCATTAGCTGACTCCATTTTCTTACTCGTGTTCAAGAATCGGATCGAAATCACGATGGGTGATGAGATTTAACGTTCCTTGGATCCTTGATTATTTGAGGCGGATACAAGTCGTCAAAGCTACGATCAAATAATAGCATGTCGGAACCCGGCACGTGTGGTTTAGCTGAAATCCGTGAGGTTCACGCCAAGGCAGCAGGTGGATCGAAATCGATTGACGAGGATTATTGAAGGTTCGGCTTTTGAGTCATAAAGGCTATCATGAGGCAGCAAGCAATGTTGGGACTGCAGTCGCACCGTGTCAAATTACGCTAGATAAAATCCTCGACAAATTTCATCGGCATTTCGATTGATATCATTAATCCGTTAAGCCGTGATAAAAGATAAATGTGAACACGAATTTATGGTCTTAGCATTAATTGATTTGTAACTATTATGTGGTTATGTTTTCATTGCTAATTATTGCTTTAAACCGTTATTATGGATCGGGCGTGTCTAATGGGTTCTCTGTTAATGCCACTAATTGATGGAGAATGAGAATTTTATGAAATGTGAAACACTATGATCACGAGTTGATAGAACAAAGAAAATTGTAAGAACTTGCTTCCGGATGCTAAATGGAATCGGTCTTGCTAAAGAGCTTCATTTAAGCTGGCGTTGATACATAGAACTTATAAACAACATGCAGCTCCAAAGTGCGAAGTTATGTGAAATCATTGACAAGCGGTTCAGGATCTAACACCGGTGACGAGAACAAATCGGTGATGAGCTTTCGGTTTTATGTACTACCTCGGGTTAAGTGGCGGTCAAAGGATAAGTTATTAAATCTGTTTATGTTGAGATAACTTATACATAACGTGATTCACCACCAATTTTGGCGTGATTGATCCAATCATTTACGTACTGAAAGATTGGGAAAGATAAGCATCTTTGAAGTAACGGTTTGTCGACTCGGTGTTTGAACAACTCGGCGTTTAATTAAGTGACACGTTCAGGCATCGGTTTATGAATGGATTCATCTCGAAGTGGTCCCAACGATGAGACTTGCTTGCAACTCAATCTCAAGATTAAAACCATCGAGCCTGACAGCGAATAAGTAGCGTATATTCACTTATGTCTATTTAAACTAATTAATGTTTTGTGCTACAAGCATATATGCCCTTCTTCGTGATTGTGCCTTGATTTCTTATTATAGTAGACATTAATGTTACGGAATAGTCAATTCTAAATAATGGAAAAGCATGATCCATTATGTGATATCGTATATCTGAAGCAACCAAGATGTTGCGATAGAAATTCGGATATCTAACGAGAAGCTTTGATATCGACCAAAGATTGAAATGCTACGGATCATATCGTTTGAACCCGATATCAAAGCCATCTTACGCACAAAGCACATCAAGTGATGAAAAAAGGTATACAACTAAAGAGGAAATGAGAATGGCGGATGAGTTATCGGCTCAGAGGATGGAAGGCTTTGTGTTGAGGATGATACGCTTAGGGCGACAATATAACACGTCGAGTGCCTATTCCAAATCGAATGATTGGAGATTCGTCGTTCCGACCCGTCCAAGATGTTTTAAAAGCTTGAAAGCAGATTCTTGTTCAATTTTGATATTATAGCCAAAAGAAGCCGATCAGTTTATAATCTCCTGATAAGGACAATATTTTTTCGATATGAAGTCGGCTTCCATTTGAAGATGATAAAAACAATAAAAAAGATAAGTCTTTATATGTTTATTCATAGTTTATGGTTATAAATGTTTTCGGAGCAATCATATATTTTATGATAAATTATCTTATCAAAATAGAGGTGACTTTTGCATGTATAGATTTATAGTTTAAACAAGTTTCCTCGCAAAATAGATGTCACAGTAATATATTCTTTGTAGGATAATAGATTAGTAGTATCTACCAGCCATAAAATACATTCAACACATTTAGTTTAGCAGAAGAAATGAATCAGGATCATTATTGCAAACTGGTTTCGTTAAAGCAAATGATGTTACATCTCATTAATTTATATACTTTGTGAAACACAATTATATTGTCTGACGTCTCTCTGCAGGATAATCTAATATGCTCGGTGCATAAACCAAACGTTCAAGATTGGCTACACAGCACATTAGTGGTTCACAATGGCCAAATTCTTATTGTTTCTTTTAAACGCCGAGTTAATTTAACGGACATGGTTAATTGTATAGTCGCTCAAAATAGAACAAATTGTGACAAACTGCAAACATAGGAAATAAATCTCGGAAGCATGCATTTATCGAATAATACGGCTGGAGAAATCAATATCCGGAACATATTCATATACTACTATTACGTTGTGGTTCTGTTTGTGGTTATGTTTAGCTTGATTGCTATTATTCAATTTCATATATTGTCTCTTCTGTATTGAAATTCATTTTGATTCACGGTGTTGTTCACTTATACATTGAATGTTTTACAATGTAGCATCGGGATGACAACCGCATTGAAGTGAGTCAATAGGACAAATGGATAATTGTTAAGGTTCGGTTGGATTCGTGGCGACATTGAAAAGCTCTTGAAAAGCCATACAAGCGAGGAATCAATCTTTAATGCAACGTAGGGTGGATTCGAGATTCAGGTTCTCGATATGGTGCGTGAAAACAATGCAAACACCACCGAGCTCGCCAATATAAGGATACACATAAAAGTAACATGTGCGGCGTAAGTACTCGAAAGCAACGACAAAGTTAGTCATCATCAAGGGATAGTTACGTATCAAAGCGTTTCATCTTATTCCAAACAAGGCTTCACGCCCGAGGGCTCGTATAGCCATCGATCAAAAATGATAGAAGAAAGGCGATGAGAAAGTCGAGCGAGATGGGATAATTACAATATTGTTTAAAATACCATTATGTAAAGGTGTCGTCTTGCTCTCCTATGTGGTGAAGAGACATCTTGGAATTAATTATAGTTGTAAAAAACTAAATAGGATGTAACGGATAAAGTGCTGCGCACCCGCAAGACTCGGATATGGCGGGAATCAAAGGCTTGGCGACATCTTTAGCTCGGTCTATGATCGTCTTTCGATCACGGAAGGCTCTGTTCTATCACGGAATACTCCTTGGTCAACCTCGCTAGAGCTCACGACCCATTGGCTGACGTCTTCTAAGCTCGGTCTATGATCGTCTTTCGATCACGGAAAGGCTCTGTTCTATCACGGAATACTCCTTGGTCAGACCTCGCTAGAGCTCTGAACCAACCCATTGACGTCTTGCTAAGCTCGGTCTATGATGGTCTTTCGATCCGGAAGAGCTCTGTTCCTATCACGGAATCGCCTTGGTGACCTAGCTAGACTCACGAACCCATTGGCGACGTCTTTGCTAAGCTCGGTCTTTGATCGTCTTTCGATCCGGAAAGGCTCTGTTCTATCGGAATACTCCTTGGTCAACCTCGCTAGAGCTCACGAACCCATTGCGGCATCTTCTAAGCTCGGTCTATAATCGTCTTTCGATCCTGAAGGCTCATTCTATCTTGGAATACTCCTTGGTCAACCTCGCTGGGAAACTCACGAACCATTAGCGGCGTCTTTGCTAAGCTCGGTCTATGATGTCTTTCGATCACGGAAAGGCTCTGTTACCGGAACAACCTCCACGGTAACCCTACGCTGGACTATGATTAAGTCTCGGATCAACTCACTTGTGGCGGTTACACCTATAATTTCTTGAGCGCCTGGAGCAGTCGCTATCTCGGATCGACTCTAGTGGCGTTGAAGCCTCAGTGTGAGCTACCAAGAGCTACGATTCCGTCTCGGATTTACTCTTAGTGGCATTGAAACCTCGAGATTCATCACGCAAGCTATGGTCTAACTCGGATCAACTTAGTGGCGTTGAAACCTCTAAATTGACCGACCCTTGAAGAAGCTCTATCTAACACGTAAGCGGTGGCGAAGTGGTGTCATGAGCGGTTATGTGCTTGGAAAGCCAATATAGCTTTACATCATGCGACTTGGGATGGTCTTGTTAAGCTAGTCTTACTACCAATGGCGAGCAAAGTTGAGCCAGCTCGGACTAAAGCAGTGTTATGCTTGGGGCCGGAGTATCGATTAATGACGAGATAGGAATACATTGGCGTTGTGAACAAATTATTACGTACTCATCAAAGCCATCGAGTAGTTGTTTGCTATGCCACATGGCTTGGGGGATAATAACATAAACATAAAATCGTTCATGACGACCTTAAAAGCTACATGCGTACGGGCATGTAAGGCGAAGGGCCTTAATTGGATTCGTCAAAACATTTTCATCAAAGCCTTGACTCAAGATACTCGGGGCTAGTGCATCTGTATCTTCTTGCTCAAGAGCCGAGATGTGAGGTCGAAAAGTTTTTATCGACGTGCGTCTGCGGGATCCGGCGGGAGCTAAAAAACAGCGTTCTGTTGGAGGCGTCGATTCAATGACGTCGTAACATTTAAAACCTCAGCGAAGAATGGTAAACCCACGTATGTAAATTCACACTAAAGCACGGGGTTGGTATTGGAGGTCGGCACAGGTCAAAGTTTATGTTTCTATTAAAATCGAGCATAAGGCTTGGGGTCTAGAAACCATATGCTCGGGGCTTATGATCATGCATAAATTTCGGTAGAGATATAAGGCGGAGGAGGTTTGTAGACATAAGGATGGATCTTGGTGTGGCTATGACCGGACCTCTATCCAAGACTAGGAGGGTTGGATTGGTCTCTGTTACGCTATTATAGGTGACGTTCTGGACGTTACGAATCATTAAATGTGACTTCGTATTAAATGGACGGTTGCATCATTATGATCATTAATGATGGCAATGCTATAAAGAGGCCTTAGGGCCATGGGAAAGGATCATTCTCTCATTCCCTCTCTAAACTACACACTAAAGAGGGATATCTACTCCATCTATAAGGGCTCCCAGCGGTGAGGTAAGCTAGGCCAGGTAGCTTGGAGCTATGTCACCGTGTGAGCCTCAAGATCCCTTAAGATCAAATATATAGTTTTCACAAAACAGTTTAAATTAGGTTTTATTTTCGCAGTTTAAATTATGTATACGCTTCAAAGCCATGTAATAGCGTGGGACATTTATCTTTCAGCATCTTTACATTCGCATTTTAATTTCCGCTAAGCGCTAGTAATTAGGCGTGTATGGCAAGATAAAATTGAACATAGCCACTAATTTTCAAGATAACATATATACGAATCAACACACTTTTTCACATACCCCTTAGGGTAATTCTCTCTCGTTGCCTTCACAATTCAAATGGTCATGTCCCTCAGCGTAGAGTATTCTAGCATAGTTTCCTACAAAACAAATCATCATAGTCCGCCCGATACAAAGATCATAGACCCACGATGTCTCCTGAATACATGATCTTGACCCTCGATTGGTGCCTACGAAAATGATGATAGTCCCTTGAATGTGCTAGGATACTTCCTACAAGTTGCTACGACCATCGATGTCCCGAATGTCCCTTTTACATCCAGCGAATGGGGTTACCTACCAACTAATGGTATGGATAGCAGCTATTCTAAAGAGCGTAAAACAATCAACGACCATTTACGAGTAGGTAATAAGACTTTTAGTTGCTTGCTCTATCAAAATACTTTTCACACTCACACTTTTGTCAAAGTTCAAACTCTTTTCAAAGCGAAACATTTAGAACACTTTGTATACATTCCTACATGAATCATTACAAAGTCGGCGAATCCTTTTCAAAATATTTTGTCAAACACCGCGAAAGCAATTTTCAAAAGATAAGCTAGAAGCAACTAAGAGCCCGTAGATAACTACGGATGGAAAAGAGTGCTAATACCTTCCTTTTCATAACTCTTTTCAGAATCTAACGAAGGTCTTTTCGTACTTTTACCTTCCTTAATTGGATAAAATAAAAGTCGGTGGCGACTCTTGCTATCGCACATTGCGATACAAAAACCTCAAAGTCGAGTTCACGTATTCTGGCTGGCGACTCTGCTGAGGAGACACCTAAAGAGAATGCCTTAGGGATTTCTAGATAACTTTCTTTTTTTATGCGAGCTGCTTTACTTTTAAGGGTTGCTTGGGTATTATATTTGTGGGGATCCTAGGATCGGGTTTCCTTTTAGGTAAGTAGCAATAAAGCGTCGCGACCGTTAGGCGTATATCAAAGCGGTCAACATGATGGCTACGTTAGCGTGACACTTTGGATATCTGATACTCTTCATTCCCAGTTGAGGATAGTATTTGGCTTACTGCGTGGTGTCATAATGCTAACTACTTTAGAACCTTAATTGACCCATCTTGGCCATTAGAAGGTAGTGAGATGGCGGCTTTGGTGTAGACAGGGGTTGGTTGATACTCGATGCTACGCTCGTTGAGATCGGACTTTTGAGATATTTTGGTCGACCACTTGGTGAGTAGTATTGAAATAAGCTCTGAGAAAGATCGATGATATGAGATTCCTAGAACGGTTACTATTATAGGGCGGGATGAACCAACTCAAACTTTTGGTGGGGTAATCACCTATACCTCTTACAAGCCGTAAACCTAGGCTCATTGTGTGATTTCCTTGTGTGTGCCAAGCATGACATCATGACATCATTTGCATTGCATATCATTTCTAACTATTTCAAGGACCTAGGTTTATCTTTCTGTTTTGTAGGGTGTTATGGCTTCTAGAAAGACTATCCGAATCAAATTCATGGTATACCTTCTCACTCAAAAATTGGTTTGAGAAATTCCGACCATGCTCGTTCATCAAAAGACATGGTTATCTACTTGATTTGGTTATCTTGTTTTGAAGAAGATGTGATGCATGTCTATTCGATTCTTTGATGCGAAACACCATTAACATTCCCAGTTATCGAGTTGGTTCCTACCTTGGAAGAGTTCTCTAAGCTACTTGGGGTGCCTATTCTTGACCAAATGCCATTCAGGTTTAGAAAAGGTTCCTAAGTATGAAGACATCATCGACATTACACCTAAAGCTCGAACATTGAAGCCAATTGGGAAACTAGAAGTGGAGTTAAGGGTTTACTTTCAAGTTCTTAATTAAGAAAGCGAGAGTTCCTTAAAGTTATGAGTTTCCATGCATTTGAAACATTGTGGCCTTGCTAATTTATGGTTTGGTTCTATTCCTAACCGGATCGGTTCATAGATGTCAGCGCCATCAAGTTGTTTCTTACCGTAATCCGGTGCCTACTTTCGTGGAGACATCCTACGTTATCTCCACACTCGTACTACTAAGAGACAAGGAACTCTCATGTGTAATGCGTGACTTTCTGGTGGTTTATTGCTTCCTCCATCGTTTTGAAGAGCGAACAAAGGTTAATGTCACTCTCTCATTCGGATATCGTTTGGAATCTTTTCTCGAAAGGACTTCACCTTCATTGGCGTTGTGGAAATTCCCTAATGTACCGCTACTTGGTATAAGGGGTATATTACAACCCTTCTTTAGCTCTACGTCGGTTTGGTTTTGCTCGAAGAGATGGTCCACATATATGCTTCTCCAGACATTGTGTTCGACTCTGACCATGATCTCGGAATTAAAGCGAAGGTTCATACACGCTTGGGGCATGGTAAGAAATGATACCAAGACTTTGGGGCACCAAACTCCATTCCTTGGGATCCTTACCTCAAATGGGTCTGACTCGGGCTAAAACCTCGTGATGTCGTTCACGCTTTGTTCTACCAATAATTATAGAACACATTGCTATAGGTGGCGTACACTATATTGTTAGCCATCCTAACATGCCTCTGATTTTGAAGACTTGAAGAGATCACGGATTCGAAGCAAAAGAGGATACCTTTGAAGCTCGTGTTATGCATGTGAGAAGAAAGTGCTAAGTTGACTAAGCTACTTCATGAGAATGACATCAGCCTCCTCGGCGAAGGCATGTGGGAGACTTAGAGCTTTTTGTTTATATGCTTTTCTTTTATTATTTTGAACTACCTTTTGTACTTAAAAGAAAAAGAATAATAAAGAAGTACTAATAAATGTTTGTTCATTGCTTGTTTAACAAATTTAAATCTCTAAGGTCCTTGAAAACATTGCATAAATTCGCAAACATTGCATATCATAGCATAACATTGCATCACGGTACATTGAATTGGTTTTCTCATTTTCTGCTATTTATTTTAGCGAAAATGGCTCTTGAAGCAGTCATCAAAGATCTCAGCTGAGAATGCTCGGTTTCAACAGGATGTTCACCGGTTTGGTCAAGGCCAAGAAGATGCGAAGAAGCTCATCAGCAGAAGAAGAAGGTTGTTGGTGCACCTCAACATGGTAGACTGTGTTACAAAGGTGGTCCTAAAGTGGTCGGTCGGATGAGGCTCTGCGAAGGAAGTGTCAGAGAATGAGGGAAGTGTCGAGGGTGATGGAGAGGCAGCGGCATGAGCTGAAAGGACTATGATGATGGCGATACTACGATGAAGATGATAAGTACAAACAACTTGAAGACCGTCACGAATCTTGTGGAAAACACGAAGATGTCAAGGGCTGAATTTGATGATACGAGTCTTGTCCTGGTGTTATGATTCCTCCAGTTCAAAGTTCCTACTTTTGAGTATGATGGCATTTCTGTCCAAAGCTGCATTTGAAGGCGAGGGCGCATGGCCCAGTATCAAGTGGAAAGATTCGGTGGAGTCCTCTTGAATCTTGCAAAGAGATCTTTTGGGCGGTGAGAGAAAGAAGCCAATGTTGTGTGGTCGGAAGAAGAGCCGGACGAGACCCGGTAACTCGATGCGTAGGGGAAGTTGTGATCTCGATCCTCGTTGACCTGATCTCGGTGACGGCGTAACGAGAGCCGCCCGCGAGCGGTTCGGATCAATATGCCTTTGTCATGAGCCTTGCAACACATGTTGAAAGCGGTGATTACCTTGAGGATCCTCCTCGAATGTCGATACCTCACTCCAGAGATACGATCCTAATGCTAAGTGTGCCTACCAATGGCTACGGACATAGTCTTGATGATTGTTGGGCTCACGAAAACAAGATTCAGATATGATTGAAGCTAAGCGATTGAGTTTGATCCTCTGTTGAGACTCGAGATGTGATCAATGCACCATGCCTAACCATGACAAGGTTCCAATGTTGTTGGTGAGGATACTTATGTTTTCAACAAGATGACTTGACCATTCCTCGATAAACTATTAAGAAGAATTTCTTTTATGAGGTGTCGATCAAGATGCCCGGAGAATTGCGTTGGTGCCCGTACACCCGATGGTTGTGCTTGTTGAGAGGCGTGTCGATGCATGATGGACAGTGAGATACTATTCTTGAAACACTTGTCGAGCTGTGTGAAAATATGTCTAAGTTGAAGATTGACAATGGATGAAGCGCACCACATGTAGGATACCTTGGGGCAGCCAAGTGGAAAATATGATTACATGGTGAAGTACCTTTGTTCACGAGGCTACAAGATTCCTATTGAAGATGTTAAACAGCCGGATGGGGTGACGATTTCCCGACTATCTTGATGTTAACATAAGGATTTCCTCTGCGATCCACATGCCTAGGGTGGCCTCTCATCATTACTTCTCCAGAGACCGGTTCCATATTCCTCGAACAAAGCTATCCTTGGAACTATGGGTGATGTTTACTATCATGGTGTCAGCAAGACCCTCGACCATTGAAGATCTTACGATTGAGCTACCATTCCGACATTGACAATATCAGGATCGATAAGGTGACCCGAGAAGATATTCTCTAGATATCTCTCCTCCAAACAACTGCGACTCATTTCGTTCGGCTATTCAATCCATTCCCCGAGCTAGAGGAAAGAACGTTTCGTCTGCTAGGAAGTACCAAAGGAAATTCTGAAGACACCTCGAGCGAGAAATGGAGAAATTGAAGATTATTAAGAAGAGTGACTACAATGTTGTGGAGCAGTTGGAATGAACTCAGTCGAATCTCATTACTTGCTCTGCTCTTGTGCTCAGAGGCTCGTACTAATTTGGTGAAGTTTACGAAGAATGCTCACGTGCCTGAGACATTACTAATGACCAGTTTGAAGTTTGCATTGCTAGCACTGGCGCAATGACGACCTAGGCTTCTACGATCTTGATTTGACTCGTGGAAAGAAACACAACAAAGCCTTGCACATCTACGTGAATGCAAAGACTACACTATCTCGTGTCTTGGTGGATCTAGGTTACCTTTGAATATCCTTAGAAGCGCTTTTGATCGACTTGATTTGAAGGGTTGGTTACGAGACCCGGTGATATAATTGTGAGAGCTTTTGATGGTTCTAAGCGACGATACTTGGAAACTCGCTCTGTGCTGTAAAGTCGGTTCCCGGACTTTGACTCCACTTTCTTTGTCATGGACATTAATCCGACCCTACTCTTACTGGACTCCTTGGATACATGGGTATTACCTCTACCTTGCATCGAGCGAAATACCGGTGAAGGGAAGGTTGTTCACGGTGTGGTGAAGAAGAATATGTAGTCGGTCATCTGGATCGTTAGATACCTCGAAATGGAAGGTGAATTCTTTGAAACTCCTGTCGAGCTTTTGAAGCAATATCAGGAATCATGCTAACGCCTCTCTCGCTCCCCAAAGATGCTAAAGTTCCACCTAGGATGGCCTCGTTGAAAGATGCTCGGCTGTTGTTGAACAAGAGGTAGTCTTGTTGAAATCGGACTCCCGATCTTCCCGTCAAGCAAAAGGTGGTTAGGCTTCACCATCGAGTCGGAGAAGATGATCGCCAGCGAGCGTGCGGCAACTTCCTTTCGCATCGGCCAGTGTAATCCATGCATAGAAGGCGGCGACAACGACTTCGACATCGACAAGTGGATCTTCGACTCGGATCATGGGCTCGGCAATTGGTGAGGCGAAATCATCTCCTTTAGCGGGAGTAATTGCTCTTGTTTTGTTTTGCTTTTCGTATTTTATGTTTTGAAAACCTAGTGCACTTGCAGGGCATCATGGCTCGTTTACGAGGTTATTATCATCGTTTGTATTTTCATTCAATAAATTCGTTGGACTTTTGCATTCAATTGTTTGTTTCTTTCTTTGCTTTACCCTCAAAAGCTATGTTTCTTACACACGCAGCGTGATACTGCTGAAATCACTCGAATCTCGTTAATAACGACTATCTTGTTGCTAAATATGACTTGATAATCCGATCTACCAAGGGAAGAAAGTGAGGAAGATTGTGAAGTGCCGAGAGAACTTGTTGCTCTGACAAGAAGAAGCGAGTTCTGACCACAAACAGTTGAGGTTGTGAATTTGGGTATGAGACGAGAGAAAAGAGATCGAATGGAGGGTCTTGAGCGGTGTTAAAGAAAGGTTGCGGATGCTACGAGACTATTGAGGTTTTGCTTGATAAATACGAACATGTGCAGGTTTAGACATTGATATTGTGCACTTGATTCTTGAGCAAAGAGGTTTTCGATTGAACGGAAGGTTAAGTACGAGATGTCGAGAAAAATCAAAGGGAGTTATGAAGCAGTTCAGCGTCGGCCTTAGTATACTTCCTATCACAATGGGTTGCAAATGTGGTGTGTACCTAAGAAGGATGGCAAGTGCGAATGTGTGTGGATTACGGAGATCGAACAAAGCGAGTCAGAAGAGCGATTTTCATCCCTACATTGATGTTACGGTTGACAACAGCTCGGCATAAGTTTCTCCTTCATGGATGGTTTCTCCGGTTACATCGGATCAAAATGGCTCCAGGAACATGGAAGACTACTTTCGTTACGGTGGGACTTTCGCTACAAGGTTATGGATTGGTTTGAAGAGCAGGTACCACTTATCGTTCTGTGGTTACATATTTCATGACATGATTCATCACGAGATAGAGGTCGTCGGCGACATGATAGCTCGATCCGAGATGAAGAAGAACATCTTGATCATCTGCGAAACTGTTGACGAGTTGAAATGCAGTGAGACTTAATCCTAACAAGTGCACCTTTGGAGTCGGTCAGGAAAACTCCTAGGGTTTGTTGTCGATGGTAAAGGTAAAGTTGACCCGCCAAGGTTAAAGCTATTCGAAATGCGGCTCCCACGAGAAAGAGTCGGAGGTTTCTTGGGCCGATTAAATTACATTGCGATTCATTTTTGCTTCTTTACTTGTGAGCGATCTTAGTTGCTAAGAAATCAAGAGTGGTAGAATGGGCGGCGATTTCAGATCGCTTTTGACAAAATCAAGGTACCTAAGTCCTCTATCACGATTATGAGAGGAAGACCTCTTATCATGTACTTGGCGGTGTTAGAGAACTTCGATAGGGTGTGTGTGAGGCAACATGGCAGTGCAGTCGAAAAGAGCATGCAATACTACTACCTTAGCAAAAGTTTGGGCGTGAAACAAGATACTCAGCTCGAGAAAACTTGTACAGCGCTTTAACAGGTGCTCGCCGAGCTAAGGCGGTATGTTGACTGCTACTTTGTTGATTTCTAAGATGGATCCAGATAAAATACATATTTGAAAACCGCTCTCTCGGGAAGAATAGCGAGATGGCAAATGATCATTGAATCGACATCGATTACACTTCTCAAAAGCGATCAAAGGTGTAGTGGCCGATCATTTTCATCGAGCCGTAGATGACTATCGATCTATGCGGTTCGATTTCGAGATGAAGATGTTCTTTAGTTCTGATTACGAAGAACGGTGAGACGAAGGACACGAACAAGGATCGAGATGGATATCGTCTTTGATGGAGCCTCAAGCGCTTTCGTAATGGCATTGGCGCCATCATTACATCCCTGATGACGGACACCTTTCACGAGATTATGTTTGGTTGCACTAACAACATGGCAGAATCTGAGCGTGCATCGTGGGTATTAAAGTACTATTGACTTAGAATCAAGTTCTTACAAGTGTATGGAGATTCGACTTTAGTGATCGATCAGTTAAGGCGAGTGGGATACAAGCATCCAGATCTCATTCGTATCGAGCATGTTCAGTTTGATCCTACTTGAAGAATTACTTTCAATCATATTCCACGAGAAGAGAATCGGTTAGCAGACGCATTGGCTACTAAGTCATCTATGTTCAAGGTAGATGGGACGAGGCTCCCGGATCATCATTGAGAAGTTTGACGAACCAGCGTATTGTTGTGAGCTTGTACGAGAAGAAACTTTGGTACTCTGACGTGAAAGTATCTTGAGACTTCGGGAATATCCATGAGCACATCGATGATAAGAAGTTCATGAGAAGATTTGCATCAAATTCTTCCTCGGCGACATCTTATAAGGCGCGATCACGATTTGTGCTTACTCGTGTATGGGCAGGCAATGGAGCGTATCATGGAAGAGTTACAGGCATTTGGTACCAGCTCGGTGGGCATCGATGGCTAAGAAGATTTTGAAACGAGTTACTATTGGTCCACCATGGAAGGGCGATTGTCAGATTACTCGATCTTGTCAAATGCGGATATATGGGACAAAGTACCATACCTCCGGTACCTCACGAATGTAACTTGACTCCACGGCCTTTTTGTGGGGCATTGACATGATTGGAGAAATCGACAGCTTCCAGCGGACATCGTTTCATCCTTGTGGCGATTGATTATTTCACCGAGTGGGTAGGGCATTATCGTTAGCATCATTACCAAGAATGTTGTGGCTCGTTGCATCGAGCATAACCTTATCAGTCGGTATGGCACTCAGAAAGTTATCACAGAGATAATGGCTCACAATCTCGACAACAAGATGATCAAGAACTACTTGCAGCAGTTCAAGATCGAGCATCACAATTCTTCTCATATCGGCCAAGATGAATGGCGCGATTAGGCCTTGATAAGAACATTAAGGAGATTATCTAGGAAGATAGCGGTGACTTACAGATTGGCATGAGATGTTACCATTTGCTCTTCATGGTTATCGCGATGCTGATCTGAACATCCCAGAAGCAACTCTTCTCTCTTGTATCACGGTATGGAAGCAATCTTACCAATAGAGGTTCGAGATACCCTCGACTAGAGTCCTCGGGCCGAGAGTTAGCGAAGGCGATTGGGTCGGTTCGCCTTTACCAAATTAACTTGATTTATGAGAAGCGACCGTCCATCGCCATGGGCAGTTTATCGAAAGCGAATGATCGAGCATTTAACAGAAAGTCAAGCAGGAAGTCTACAAGTTGGTGATCTAGTAGTCAGCGCATCATTCTTCCTGAGGTGATCGAGGGCAAATGGACTCCCGACAGGGACCGTTTTATAGTCAAGCGATGTTCTGATACATAGTCAAAATACTACGCGCCAAAGGGGTACGGCTGGGTCGGTGACCTAGGCAAAAATAAGGAGTATCTGGCGAACCAAAAGGTTCGGGCAAAGTTAAGGATATATAAAAAGGTACACCGTGAGTCGAAAACACGAAAAGGCGGCTTGGGCAAGGTATCCATGGTGAAAACCGAAAGTGATGCAGGCAAAGTTAGGAATTTAAGCGTCACGACTATGTCTCTTCGGATCACTTGCTGATTCTACTATCGGCATTCAAGATTCAAATATGAAGATCGAATTCACTCACTTTCTCTTGTGACAAGGATGAGATAGTTGAAATATATGAGTACTAGCATAGTTGGAACTTAACGAGATTGTTTCCAGCTTTTTACCTTTCTTGTGTATAAACTACTTGGCCATACCTACTTCAAATAAATACAAGTTTCTTTCTCTTTACAATTTTAAGCATTGTTGTTTGCATAAGTCAATTTGCTTTGAATGATTATATGCATCGACAATAAAATCATTCCAAACGTAAAGTGAACATACAAAAGTACTACTCTGAGCTCTAGGAATTGAGATAGCGAAGGTCATAAAACATTCCCCACATGAGCATAGGTGTCACTCACTTCAAACCTCCCCGTGAATATATATTGATCCACAAGCGGTAATTCCACTCGGCTAGTAAAATCGCATCGATTCCGGCGACACTTCAAATCGGATATCTCTCAATGATTCCCCTACCGTCCCCACAATAGTATCGGACTTGAAACTTGGTTAGATAGTGCATCGGAGAAACCTACATCTTTACTACTCGAGAGGAATTTCAGCGGGCTCGACCGGTCATGACAACCATCGGCCTCTCGT